>JAHWFO010020357.1:784186-808756 GCA_023313115.1 Rhysida immarginata
GCAGGGAGGATTTGGACCGAACTGAGACTTTTGTACCAATAGCAAAAGAGCAGGAACCTTTGAATACAACTATGTGAAAAAATTTCCAGACACCCCTCCAAGACATACTTGTCCTAATTTAAATATATATAAGTTATAAGGTAATATAAATCGAAAAATCCCTTACTGGACTCATTTAAGATTCATATTGGTGCAGAAACAGTTGCTTAGGTATGTTCAGTGAGTTCCAGTGTAGTATCAAGTCACCTGTGCAACAAGTCTGTACGCAAAATTTCTATCATTCTACAAATACCCTGTTCATCTGTAAATTACATCATTGTCAAGTGAAACTCTCAAAGAACAACATCAATGAAACTGCGAAGTGGTAGGGCAAAGACAAGAACAGGTGGATATCATTGACTTCTGGCAAATGACACAATCCATTCGGAAGTCTTCAGCTGAAACAACTGCTACAATGTTCCAAACTATCTCTTCAATTACTTTGCAACTAATGATTCTGCCCAACTACTTTGCATAATGATCATCTTTTGGTTACCCTGGATTGTGTGGATCTTATATTTTTGTATGCCTGTTAATATTCTTATGTTTAGACAATGGCACATTGTTGGAGCCCAGCTAATTAGCGTTTCCGTTACAAAAATTACTTGGAATATTGAGAGCTACTTTATCAGAAATCACACTGCATATAGCATTGGTGAGAAACCATTATCTACAAAAGACAAGAGTGGGAGGAAATCGATTAGATGAATTTTGGATATTTGTAACATAATGAATTAGACTTTCATAAAAACAACAATTTATTCAAAAAAAGAACAAAATTTATGTTTAAGTGACAAGACAACAAAGGCTTGCTGCCTTCATCTCAGCTTGTTCAGCAGAGCAAGTGTTGCTCGTTAACAATAACAATCCACGAGCATGAGGAAAAGCGAAGCGTGCTCATTCTCTCTTGAAATACAATAGGCAATTGTAAAAATTAGCTTAAATTACACAACACTGATACGAACTGACAGAGACAGAAAGGCATTGAAGAGGATTGTCAGCACCAACAAGAAAACTGCACTGATGGAAGTGACTGCAGAGCAGAATCTGCATTTGCAACACTCATTTCTGCATAAACAATTCAGAGGAAGCTTTACAAACAAAGTATTCATGAATGAGCTGCTATTGCCAAACCACTTGTCACCTGAATCAATGCAAAACAGAGACAGCAGCAGTGCCATGAACAAAATCTAGTCTGCCAAATAATGGAAATGGCTGTAATCAGATGAATCTACATTCAATTATTTCCTACTGCAGAATGTGGAAAACATCGGCAGAAGTGTACACTTCAAAGCTGGGGACATTACCCTCCTCCAGCCTCTCTGAAATAGCTTAAGAAATGTCTGCATGAAAAATGGCTGAACATCTGCTTTCAACGTGTACTCCTCTCTTATCTACCTTGTTTTTCTTGTGAAATTCTACCCTTATTTAAAGTTTTACATCACCCCCTTTCCATTAGAATTTTAAAAGTTCGGGCATCAAAATGGCTATCATGTGGTGTTGCGACAGCACTCCCCTCCACAAGGTTATGATAATTGATCTAATGTCAACCCATGGACAGGAGAAGTATCATCTGGTTCTTTTTGACAGGATAACGCCAAAATCAGGTGGGAAAAAAAAAGTTGTCTTAAAGTAGACTTAGGAGCTAGTCAATGGGAGTGAGAAGTAGGAAACAATCATTTCAAATAACAAATAATAATTTATTTCACATATGCAAGAATTGAACCTAAATTTAGATGAAGAATTATAGATACTAAGACTATTCTAAATAATAAAGCTCAGTAAGGAATTAAATAAGTTACTACATGTTTGCCTATCACTGAAGTTCTTAATTTACATGCCAAAGTCTCTTGCTTGACCTGAAGAAAGGGGAACTCTCCCCATCCTGAATTGTCATATAAAAATTCGTTCAACTCCATCTACTTACAGCAGTCTATTCACGAAGTTTCGTTATTCTTCTTTGTAAGTTCCTATGTTTTATCTGTTATTTGCTTTTGTCACAGGCAATGACACCATTCGTCTTGTTTAAACATAGATCACTGTCTCTGTGTAATTGTCAGTCCTTTCACAGGATCCCATTCCACTGGCCTCCCGACCTCACCACCGAGTGCAACTCCTTCATCCTGACCTCACCACCTCCCATTTTAAAAAATCTATTGTTGAACTGAAATTCTGGAACAAGGCCCACCAATGGGCAGTTGCTTAAGCCCTTTTCTTGTCAACCTCTACCTGAAACATCTCGAGTGGCAGTTTCGGCAGTAGGTCTGGTATAGGTATGTCGATGTTATTTTTGGCATCTGCAAAATTGATGAAACAGACCTACTCCATGACAGACTCAATAAATTGAGTCCCACCATTAAATTTACGGTGGAGAAAGAACAGGGAAGTACCTTGCCCTTCCTGGAAGTACTTGTTTGCAGAGAGGAAGACAGGCTTACCTTTGACATCTACAGGAAGCCGAATTACAATCCTTCTTATATAAGACATGATTCGAACCACTGCTACGGACATAAGGTAGCGGCCTACAACCATCTGATTGCTCGAGCCATAGACATACCTCTAAGTAATGAGAAGAGGATGAAGGAATTTAAAAAGATCAGGGAAGCGGCACAACAAAACGGCTTTACAGTACACACCATCGACAAACTCATTAAAGCAACTATTCAAGAGAAGGGTCTCCCAAACTACGACACTGCAACCAGACAAGACAAGCACCAAAACATTTTTTAGTCTCCCATACAATTGCCCTCTGATTAGGGGAATGGAAAGAATTTTCAAAGGTTTTGATCTTAAGTTAGCTTTTAAGAGTGAACTTTCCTGCTGGGAGGTCCCAAAGATCGTATACTACCATGCGAAAGGTCTGGGATATACCTTCTACCCTGTGGAACCTGCACCAAGAAGTACATAAGCCAGACCCGTCGGAGGATGGAAGCCAAAGCCAGAGAGCACCTGGACCATATTAAAAACAACAGACCTGACAGGTCAGCAATGGCTGACCACATTTTAAAAACAGGACATAATTTTGATATTGACAGACTTCAGATCCTGCAGGTGGTTGATGAACCCAGAAGACTGAATTTTTTGGAATCCTGGGGAATCATGAAAAACCAGGGCGACTACTGAATCTGGACACTGGACCCATGGACCTTCTCCCATGGGAAATTTATTGGAACACACAAGGAAAACTTCTCCTACCTAGCTGAGACCTCTCATAGGTCTGTGCTTCTACAAACCAATAGTTTTTTCCTCCTTCAAGATTTTCTTCCCTTTCTCTTTTCATTGGCTTAACCTTACAATAAATACCCCTCACCTCACTCTGTAAATCGATTCATACTGATGATGGCTACGTTGTAGCCGAAATGTACATTTATGGAATGTCAAATAAATTCTTTGTGAAAATAGTGTAATCCATCACCTCCTTCTTCTATGTATTAGGGAGCATGCCCCTTCCCCTTGAGATTAAGCCATCCAGATCGCATGAAGACAAAAAAAAAAATAAAATAAAACTCCAAAAACTTTCTCAAGATTCTACTGCCCAAACTTTCTCTTTGCTAAAATTAGCTGACTCAGTCTTTGCTCCCCTGTATCGGACCGACTACCCCTTACAACTGCCCTCACTCACAGTTTTCTTTCTCACAGTGTTGAAAATACACTTGAGGTTTCCTCATGATCACCCTCCATCTTGACAATTGTTTCGATAGCTATCGATTGTTGAAGCATGTAACCACACGAAGGGCGACTTATATTTTCCCTCCCCTTTCTGAATAAAGACATAAAAAATAATATCTTACGCAAATGAACAATTTATTATGAAGTTCCCATCGTTATGCTATACAAGATAAATTATATTATTACAATTTATAGCGACTACGACTTGTCATATCACATTGTCATGGCCTAAAATATTCTCCCTTAATATCTTTCAAGGCAGTTTATTCTTATTTGCCAACTTTTTCTTCATTTACAAGGCTTGTATATAGGTGGTTCCACAGTTATGGGTCATCCTGCATAAACTACCTTATGTTTTTATAATTTTTTTTTTAATTTTAGGAATTGTTTTTTATAGTTTCATATTACATGTTATTATTCCATATTAGCTATTTATAAAATAAACTGTCAATATTACAGTAATAAACTATAATTTTAAGACTTTTAAAGTTTAAGAAGTTTTGCTAATATAATGAAAAGGGTAATTATTACTCATAAATGAACAAATTTATTTAAAAAAAAACAACTTTTATTTCTGTGAGGATAAAAAGAAGGCTAACATATAATATTTCTTCTTCACAGTTGATAAGAATGCATGCACACAAACACAAAATAGACATTAAGAGAGTCTTTTAAGTCCTCTGTATGTTGAATGAATAGCTAAAAATGAAATATTCGATATTTCACTTTTTCAGAAGTTTTCGTTATTGAAAGGAAGAGGTTGCTGTATATAAATAATAAAAAAGGAAATTGCATAAGTTATTATTTTGGTTGTTTTCTTTCTTAGTTGGAGCATTGGCCAGCATGACTAATTTGGCATCTGTAGTTTTGGGAAGTAAACAAGATGAGAAAAGTAAGTCTGACAACTTATAAATTACATACGTGGATTTTAATTAACACTTTCTTCCTTACTGCACAATGCTAGTCACTATAAAGGTTAATTTACAACCAAAATGAATCATCTTATTAGTACATGCACTAAACATTAGCACGAAAGCCTTGTTAGTTTATAAATCTTTCAGATTATAGAAGCTTTCTTATTTAGTTGTACAAATGAAAAAGTTCTTTAAACACAATTTTATAAGTTGGATGTTTATTTGAAAGTTATGATAATCAGATATTTATAGAGGGGAGTACGTCAGGATGGCATGGACCTTTGCTCTCTTATGCCAACTCTGCAGGCTGCTGGTGACAATGTAATTGTTTAGGGAATTTTTTTCCTTGGTTTTTCCTGGGAGTCGATCAATTTCTAACTTGTACTAAGTATTTAAACATCATCACTGACCAGATGGAATTGCATTGATATTTGGCAGAAGAAACCAGATTGCATTGTATTGATATTGATATTTGTGGAATCAATGCCCAGAAAAAACCAGATATTTTTTAGGCACATGGAGGAGCAATGCAGTTTTAGTGGGGCTCCTAGTGCGGCGGTTATTAATTCTTAATGTTTTTCTTTAAAAAAAAAACCCAAAAAAAACACGTTTAATTTGGGAGAAAGGTAAAAAATTGTTTATTCGAGGTATGCGACATCGCTAGCTACACATTTTTCCCATCTCTCTGGCAATTTGTTGATGCCCTCCCAGAAAAACAGTACATCTTTTAAAGTGGTCCAGTCATCAAGACATTTTTCGACATCTTTGTAATTGTTGAAGTGTTTCATGGAAAGCTGCTGTGCACACCATAAGATTCCACCGAATCCACAGAAAATTATTAGCATAAGAAATAGGTATATTGCCAGAAATTTGGGTTAACAATGAAAAAAATGCCAAAAAATATCTGTTAAATTTATTAAAAACCCAAGACATTAAGATGCCGTTGATGATTAAGGAGCATGCCAACATCGGAGCTTTGGCCTCAGATGTAGAAGCTCTGAAAAATTGGGCTATGATCTCCACCAAGAACCTCTCTGTAACCACAGAGATGAGGAATGAGAAAATGGATATCGATGTAAAGAAGCTGCAACCGCTGAAAACAGAAGATGTTACAAATGTGACAAACCGAAACATGTATCTTCAAATTGTCCGAATGATTACAAGTGATATAAATTGGCAGTTTGGTCTACATATCAGTATCCTATTCCCAGAACATGACCGTTATGAAGAAAGACAATACAGAAACATTGCGAACAGTTCAACAATTGAGCAGTGATAATGAATTAAAGCAAATTACGCTAAGAGGAGTTGTTGGTGATAAGAATATTTCACTGCTCTACTTAGAAATCAAGCTGAATGAATAAGATCTACAACCGGCATTGATACACAAAGTGAACTGTGCCATATGAAAGTGATTCTTTCCAACTCATTGGGAATGAAAAAGCCAGATTACACTTAAGAAATTTCCAGATTTAATAAAGACCACAAATGTTATAAAGGGCGAGCAAAGTACACTGTGGAAATGGAGAAGGTGACCATGAAAAATGAATTCTTTTAAGTGGGTGGTGATGAAGTGATGGATGCAGATATTACTGGTATCTGTCTGGATTGGCCAGCCCATTCTGGACTGAACAAATATCAAGATGACTCCCAAAGGAGCCCAGTAGTAGATGAATTGGATTTCGGTCCAGAAAATATTGAAGTAGATACCAGAGAGATACTAATCATCAACTAAAGTAGATGGTAACCAAATGATTCTACCATACTCTATTAAACTTGTCAGGGTAAAGAATGAACAGTTAACAGATGAAAGCTATTATGTGGAAACATGTCAAGGATCCAAGATGGGATCAGTTATGATGGAAGGGGCAATGAAATGAAGAATTCCAAATCCCAAATGTCCGTTGCGAATAATACCCCTATGGAGATTCAGTTACATAACATGAGCAAGCTGGGCCGGGTCAGAATGAGTGAATCGGAACCTAATTTCAGCTGCCTTCCTATAACAACGGATGTTCACACAAGCCCAGAATGGGATGAAGTTAATCCTGAAGACATTAAAACGGGGAAGAATGTTAATGAAGAGGAAAGAAAGCAAATTTTACAACTAATAAGATTCTGCTGTCAAAATGTCCGAGGTCGGATGCTTCCCTGATGTTAAGATGCAGATAAAGGTTATTTCCGATGTTCCAGTAAATCAACAATGTTATTAGTTTTCATCTAATGAGGAAGTGCCATCATGGATGAAAGAAAAAGTTAACTTGAAAGAAAAAGGGATCAGAAGATGCTTGACTTGTTTCAACAAAAAAAAACTTCCAGGACACATTCCTGAAGTGGCAGAAATATTGGACTCATTGTATGGCTTTGCAAGGGAACTATTTTGAAGGGGACACTGTGTAAATGTATTTAAATGAACCAATCTCAGAACTTTTTTATTGCACCTCATAATTGTAATAAATCTGTTTTTTTGAAGAAATTTTTTTGGTTTAGGTGATAAGGAAAATTTCAATTTTATTCAAGTAATACCTCAACATATATTTCTAAATTAATTACAGTATATATACGGTAATAAGCTTTTGTTTGGTCCCGTGTGTCGTCATTATAGAGAGGTTTATATAGATACGGAATAGAAAAATGACAGTCATTGGTCATGTTAGACAGGTGGTCATTACCCTAAATTTTCCCATGTAAATTTCTGCAGAGGCAAGAAGAAGCAATCATTAAGCTCACGTGGCCGTTAACACAGATTTTACTATATCTTTGTTCAGAAAATAAATTCTATAATGCAAAATCTTTAGATAGAGCGATTCCTGTAAATTCCTTAATGGTGATTATTATTCATTGACCTGTTAAGCATTATTTAAAAATAGTAGTAGGTAAAAGTAGAAAGTAAAAAGCTTTAAAAAATGTGATGCTTGATATTATGCACATAATCCAAACTGTATTATAAATGACAATTATTATGAGGGTGTTTTGAAAAGTAATGCCTCCATGGCTGTAACTTTTTTATTTGTTAACCAATTTTCAAAATTCTTTTTGTATCTCATACTCACATTTGTCCTCTATGTAATGCACTATTCAGTTTTCGACATAGTCCCCATCCCTTTCCACGCATTGCGCCAACGCGTGACTAGTTGGGTGAACCTGTCGGAGAGGAATTCCGGAGTTGTTGTCGACACCAGGATTGAATGGCAGCTTTGGACCCTCTTCTGGAGTACGATAACGTCCGCACGCACACAAGTCGCCACACACCAGAGGCGTTGCAGCGCCTACAGTTCAAAGATGAAAGACTTTGCACCTTGCCACTTTCACCACTTCCCAAAGAAGAAAGAGCCCCTTAAGGGACATGAGTTGGTTCTGATGGCAAGGTAAACGCTGCCATTCAATCCTGGTGTCGACAACAACTCCGGAATTCCTCTCCGACGGGTTCACCCAACTAGTCACGCGTTGGCGCAATGCGTGGAAAGGGAGGGGGACTATGTCAAAAAGTGAATAGTGCATTACATAGAGGACAAATGTGAGTATAAGATACAAAAAGAATTTTGAAAATCGGTCAACAAATAAAAAAGTTACAGCCATGGAGGCATTACTTTTCAAAACGTCCTCGTATTTCTTAATTTGCTTTGTATCATTTAAAAGATTGACTGTTTCGTTAATTTTTTGGCGCATCAACATCCAGTGCATTTAAGACCTGTACAAAAAAAAGTTTATATCTACCGCTTGTCCTGGATAAACACAAATATCCAGGCCCACAGCAATATTCAAGCACATGAATCGAATGGCTGTACAGAAACAACTTGATAATAAGTAGACTTAGAGTAATTTATGACGAGGTTCTGCGAGCTTCAGTTGGTATATATTACAAGTAACATTGTTTTAATTATTTGTCCGAAATAACTGCAAACCTTGGACTTGCTTTGGACAACCTTGGGGTTATTTCAGACATGATTTATTAAGATAAAGAAAAGAAATCCATATCCAAAAAAATTTTGCTTTATCAAGAAATTAAATAAAAATACAAGAACATGTTTAAGATAGGTATTAACGCAGTATTTGTAAAAATTATAGAAAAGCAAAGCTTTGGCTCAGTTTGTGTAGCAAATATATATGGTGACTTTGAGATAATAATGGATAGCATTGACATGCATAGGATCCTGAGAAACAGCTTGACAAGATATTGATGCCTCTGCAAGCTAAGTGGTATATTTTGGTTTAGAGAAAACCTATACAGATACATCGTCTGATGAGAATTCAGTATGATGATAAGGTACGGGTTATACACTTGTGTATAATTGAAAAGTTCAAGAATGGCATCACTAATGTTGATGATTTTTCTTGGTGCATCCAGTCATCATGGATGACAATATTGCAGCTGTGTTGGATATAGCATGGGAAAACTGATGCATCACAGTTAAAGTAGCAGCATCAGTATTGAACACTAGAATTGGATAAGCCCATCACATAACTCATGGTGATGAAGTTCTGAAAAGTGTTTGCAAAATGGGTGCTCAAGGTGAAGTCTTTGAGGCATGTCATTGCTTACCGAGAGCTTCTGTGTCATTATGAGGGTGATGGTAAAGCATTTCTGCAGTGTATTGTCACTGGGAATGAGAGTTAAGTAAAACGATCTTCCAGAATGATAATGAGATTTTGTCAGCAATGCATGGGTATATGCGCACCTGTTCGAAAGAATTCTTTGCCCACGGTAAATATGTGCTTATCAATTCCTGTCATAAGTGCATTGAATCAGAAGGGAGTGTTGATGTGATAATGTAATTATTTCAGCATTTGCAATAACTCTCTGTAAATAAAAATTTTTGGTTTTCTATTGAACGCTCCTTGTATATTTGTTAGTTAGTTACGTTTATCCATTTGATATCCACAGAAAAAGAAACACTTTAGCTGCTATCTTGAAAGACAATTACCAATGATTTTTTGGCGTTATTTGTTGTTGATTATTCGAGCTTTACAGAAGAAACATCGCAGATTATATGGATTTAAAATCCTTATTCATAAAGGATTGCGGATAAAACCTGTGTCACAGAAACTAAAATTTTATATGCTGTATACAAGATGTGCTAAAAAGGGACTGACGGTCTTTACAATGGAATAGCAGTCAGCCACGACAGCACCAAATGTGCACGCTGTTATGAAAAGATCGGTTTGCAAAACACAAGGAAATGTACCAAAACAAATTCCTAACCTGACACATTAATCTCCTGCAGAGAATAACTTTAATAACTGTCGCTGTTAGCCTGCTATTCCATTTTAAAAACCATCAATCCTTTTTAGGAATCCTTGTATATTCAGACACATTTCATTGTCCTTATGATGTGACTTTTATTATATTACTTTCCAGTGCTAACTGAATACCACAGGTTAGTTTCAGTGCTGGTTGCACTGCCTTCTACTATTATAAAAGCAAATTACATATATGTTTACTTGGTTGGTTAAGCAGTTATTTTTTTTTTTTTTTAATTCATTATGTTAGTTTTTTTTTTTTTTTTTTAATAAAACTCTAACATACTGAATTTTATTTCTGCATTTCATAAACTTTGTACAGGGTCATTCCACGTCAAGTGTCCTGGAGGTCCACACTCGACCACCTCAGATTTTGTTCAAAATTTTTGTGGGTGTGTGCATACATGTGGCATGGAGCTGTGCAAAATTTCAACTCGATTGATCTAGTAGTTCTGGAGCTAAGGCCACCTTTGTGGACCCATACCTAGTCACAGACACTGCACGCAGAAATATTTGGGCAAGTTTCAGACCCCCCTGCACTGCAACCAGATTTGACAGATTCAAAATTTTGCACATTATGCAGAAATGGTTATCCTTAATGTTATTTGGTCTGAAAATACCTTGCAAGATTTGCCACGTAGAATTTTGATCATACTTCTACATCCATAACTCTAAGGCAAAACTAGCTGGTGCCCTAATTTTTGGAATAGCAGTCAATAGTCTGGGTGCCATCATGCTAGACCAGTGTTGGCTTTTCTGCTGTAATACTTTTGAATTTATTGGCACTCATATCATGGGTAAAATTAAAAAACACCAATTTTTTGCACTTTTCAGAAGAAGATTTCAATATTAAGGCCATCTCTGATTTCGTTTTTTCTGCCACCGTTAAAAAGAGCACATTTTTTACTGCAAGAATTCCATAAAAGTAAAATGCTTTTTTTCATATAAGGCTTTTAAAATGACCCTGAATATAGCTTATGTGTTCCGTGGCTGTATATATTATAACACATAGGTTCTAATAGAGGCAAATGGTTGCTCACATTATGACGTGCAGGTAGTAATATTATATAACATTTGTGTCAGAATTTTGTAGAATTTTCTATTGAATTTCATTGTATTCCAGGTTATTCCATGGAATTCTAGTGTATTCTAGAATATTCCATATTGTTCTGTGGTATTCTACTGCATTCCAGAATGTTATATTATATTATAGAATATTCCATTATTGTTCTATGGTATTCTAGAATGTTCCTTGATATTCTATGGAATTCTATTGTATTCTAGAACATTGCATATTGTTCTATTGTATTCTACTGTATTCTAGAATGTTCCATGGATGAAGTTGATGCAATTAGGCCAATACAAGAAGAGAGATTTCAAGGTGGCCGCACTGTAGCTGGAACAAGAGAAAACCATTGCTTTAAGCCAGTTGATGAAAAACGAATTCGAATTAGCAAAGTGTCCAATGATACGGACTCATTTATTGCCAGTGTTGACCAATCAACTGACAGTCCACATGTATCGATCAATTGCATTTAGCCTGGCAATATATAGCCTGCATCTATGGCAACCAATAGTGGATTGGTAATGTTTGTGATATTTCACTAGAAGATCGCGATGCCTTCATTGACTTCATGCATCCTCATGGTGTGGCTCATTCCTTTCAATGGCCCCAAAGGAAAGATACTGTAATGTTTGTGTTTGCTTTTTATCGGATCCAAATAAACAAGCTGCATTACTTTTAACAAGCACGTTTTATAATTACATGCAAAAAAATTATAAGTCCAAACGATCGGGTGGGCAGACTATACGGCCCGAACGAGTAACTACTGGCAGCTTTTCACAATTTTCCACTTCTGGCTGGCTATGGCTTACTCTCTCTTGTACATCAGAAGGTTGTGGAGCAGCATCAGGTAGGTTTTCTGACACTCTAGATGAGAGTTGACCATTTGGCACACGTGAAACTCGATCTGCTGGAATTACAGCTCTGGTGATGATTGCGCCGAAATACTGAGCCATCATTTGTCTTGACAATCACCGACCGAGGTGCTTGATGTTGCTGGATTACCTTTCCTTCTGTCCATCTTCGATGTCCTCTACGAAGTCTCACTCTATCACCGATTGCAAACTGTTGGTAGCCTGACCGTGATCGATCTGCATATCTTTTTTGCATTTCCCGTTGTTGTCTTAATTCTTCACTCATTCTGCTAGGCTCTGGTTTACGATAAATGCTAGGCAGCAATGACTTAGTTGGTCTTCCGAACAATCGGACTGCTGGTAATTCCAATTTAGGTCTTGGGGTATTCCTTGAGGTCAACAATGCCAGCGAGATATCAGTACCATCACTCTTACATTTCCTAAGTAGTGACTTGGCAGTCTGCACGTACCGCTCTGCTAATCCATTGGACTGGGCATATCCTGGACTTGACGTAACATGTTTGAACTCCCATTCAGTTGCGAATTGTTGGAAAAGTCCTGATGAATATTGTGGCCCGTTGTCTGAAATTAATTCTTCTGGGATTCCAAACAATGCAAACCAACGTTTCAGTTCCTTGATAACCTCTTCAGAAGTAGCATGCTTCAGGACCGTAAGGTCATAAAAACTAGAGTAGCTGTCAACTACCAAGATATAGGTTTTCCCATGTATTTCAAATAAATCTGTGCCAACAACTTGCCATTCTTTATCTGGAACTTTATGAAGTTGTATTGGTTCTTTATCATTGTCTCTCTGTGTAGATTGACAAATAGAACAACTTGAAATTAATGATGTAAGATCTTCAGTGAGTCCTGGCCAGAACACAGCCGTGCGAGCTCTTCTCAAACAGCTCTGTATTCCCAGATGTCCATCACGCATCAGTTGTAAATATTTTCCTCGAAGTGAGATTAGTATCAATGGCCTTTCTCCTTTCACAATGATCCCAGCATAGTAAGACAGTTCATCTCTATATGTCCAATACTTTCTCAAAGTAGATGGAACTAACTTGATATTTGTGAGCCAACCTTTCTCAATTTGCTGACACAATTCTTGCAATTCACTGCCTTCTGCAGTAGCACGTTGTAGCGTTGTGGCAGCTTCTGTTGACATAGGTAGAACCAAATGAACCGCATAGCTTTCACTGTCTTGACTAACGTTGATTGCTGCACAATCTCGACTTAAAGCATCTGGTATTGGTATTTGTCTTCCAGGGACATAACCTATCTTTGGTGCATACGGCAATAAATCAAACAGAGTTCTTTGTAATCGCATTGGTGCTGGTAGCAAATTTTTCTTGCTGATACTCTCCAATGGCTTATGGTCTGTTTCAACTGTTAGTTCTTTTCCATACACATAGTCGTGAAATTTTTTACAAGCAGCTCGTATAGCATATGCTTCTTTTTCAATTCGTGGATAGTTTTGTTGTGCTGGACTCAGTGCTTGGATTGCGTAGGCAACTGGATGTCCTTTCTGCATCAGTACTGCTCCCACTGCAGTTGAACTGGCGTCCACTGAGAGTTTAACTGGTGCATTGACGTCATAAAATGCTAACACCGGTGCTGATTTTAATGCTTCTTTTATCTTTTTGATAGCCTCCTCATGTTCATCTGTCCATTCCCAGGCTACTTCAGGCGTAACTAATCTTCTCAGTGATGTAGTGATTTCAGAATGCTTTGGTATGAATTTTGCCAAGTAATTGACCATAACTAGATACCTCTGTAATGATTTCACATCTTGGTATGTTTGCAATTGTTCTAAGGCTGTTACCTTCTCTGGATCTACTTCTAGACCTTCGGACGTAATTACATGACCCGAAAACTTCACCTTTTGAGCATAGACCACGCATTTATCTCTATTCAAACGTACTCCAGCTTTCATCAATTTTTCAATTACTCTCCTTGTGATAGTTTTTAGTTCTTCTATTGTTGATCCAATCAATAAGATGTCATCCATTGAATTAAATGCTTGGTTTTCCCCTTCTAGCAGCTGGCTTAATACCTGTTGGAATACTTTAGGTGCTGATACTATTCCAAATGGCAATCGATTAAACATGTATCTTCCCCTAGGTGTGTTAATGGTAAGATATTTCTTTGTGTGTTTACTCACTACTATCTGCCATAACCCACTTTTGCAATCTAGCAGTGTGAAGTATTTCGCTCCCTTCAAATTCGCTGCGATGTACTCAATGGTGCTCAATGGATAATGGCGACGCAGTATTTGCTTGTTGAGATCTGTCGGATCTATACAAATCCTGATTTTGTCTGTCTTCTGTACCACCACAATGGTACTAACTGCTGGTGTTGGTTCTGTTACTGGTTCCAAAGCTCCAATATTTACCATTCGATCTAGTTCTTGTTTGACTTTATCTTTTAGGGCAAATGGCACTTTTCTTGGTGGATGTATAGTGAATGTTGGTTTCAATATCATACTGAAAATTGACAATTTTTCCTAGGCCTGAGAATACTGCCTCTGGAATCTCATCATTCTTGGTAATCTCTGCAGAATGCACTCTTTGAATTAATCCTGCTGCAGTACAGGTAGCCAAACCCAAGAGTGGTGTGTAGTCTTCATCAACTACTTGATATCGCACTCGTAGTTGCTTGTTAGCAATTGTACAGTCTACTGCGACTTCACCTACAATGGCAATCTTTCCTTGATTATAGGTACTCAGACATTTATGTTTAGAAGTATGCATTATTATGCCACATCTTTCAGCAATTTTCTTTGTAATGACATTGCATTCAGCTCCTGTATCTAACTTCATCATCTGGTTAATGCCGTTAGGAAGTTGCACCTTCTCATACCATGCTGATTCATCACCTCGTTCTACTCCATCACATTGTAATGTTAGGCAACTCACGTACAGGTCATCTTCCTCTGTAGTTACATTATGAACATTTGTATTTCGTTGAGGACATCTACAGCAAACAGCAAAATGGCCAACCCCTTTACATTTATTGCAGTTCTTTCCAAAAGCTGGACAGTGTCTAGGTTGATGTTTTGTGTTGCAACGACGACACCAGAACTCCTTATCTTTATTTGTCCTTCTTGGATTCTGTTGTTTGAATATGGAAATTGATATATTTTTCATCGATGCATCATTTTGGTTTGTCATACTTGGTTTTAACTCGTCCACCTTTTTCTCAAGTCCTTGTTTCATATCTTTCGCCTGTCGACTGGCAGCTTCACAGTTTCGACAAATGGCAATGGCTGACTCCAGTGTAAGATTTGGTTCAGTCAGTAATTTTTCCTTGACCTCATCACTCAATACACCAAATACAATTTTGTCTCGCAACATCCTAGGTTCCAGAGCACCAAAGTCACAGTTTTTTATCAATGTCTGGGCTTCAGTTAAAAATTCATCAAATGTTTGCGACTCAATTTGCACTGATTTGTGAAATACCCACAATGCATAAGATTCATTCAATTTTGGAGCAAACCTGTCTTGAAATTTTTGTATTATCAAATTGAGTTCTTTTGTTCCTCCTCTGTCAACTCAAACGTGTTATAAATCACAATGGCATCTTGGCCATTGGCAGACATGAACATTGATTGCTATTTGTACTTGTGCTAGTAATTTACTTAATTTGAGCAGCTATTGCAAACCACTCATATTGCTGTAACCACAGTTTCCACAACTTGTCCATTCCTTCCACAGAAATTTTCAGGGGAGGTGGGGGCCTCACGCCGCCTCTCATGACATCGGGAACAGCAGCAATCGCTCCCGCTGGTTGATCAAGTACATTATCACTCATGATGACAGCCACGTTCAAATTTGTAATTATGCATAAACAGATACTTACAGTTCATTGAAACAATACTCCACAGTCACCTGCAACACCTTAGCACTTACTTCTGACACCATGTAATGTTCTTTGGTTGTTTGTGTTTGCTTTTTATCAGATCCAAATAAACAAGCTGCATTACTTTTAACAAGCATGTTTTATTCTGTGTGTGTGTGTGTGTGTGTGTGTGTGTGTGTGTGTCGCCCTCTGCTGGATTCCAGAACATCATATTATAGCCATCTTACCAGCACCAAATGCAAGTTCAATGGGCCGGAAATACAGTTATCCAAATGAGCTCATCACCAGCATTGAAGAAACGTTCACTGCAATGAAAAAGGACTTTGATAAATGATGAAATGTTTGCTTTATTCTTTAAATAAATTTTATATATGGTGACTTTGTTTATGATCATTAGTTTGTTATGTATATTTTTATTTTGTCATATTTTTCTGCTTTTTGATAAATCATTAGAAAAAAGTTGTTAAACCATTTGCCTCTATTACAACCTAGTGTTATAACATATACAGCTGCGGAACACATAAGCTATCTTCAGGGTCATTTTAAAAGCCTTATATGAAAAAAAAAACATTTTACTTTTATGGAATTCTTGCAGTAAAAAATGTGCTCTTTTTAACGGTGGCAGAAAAAACGAAATCAGAGATGGCCTTAATATTGAAATCTTCCTCTGAAAAGTGCAAAAAATTGGTGTTTTTTAATTTTACCCATGATATGAGTGCCAATAAATTCAAAAGTATTACAGCAGAAAAGCCAACACTGGTCTAGCATGATGGCACCCAGACTATTGACTGCTATTCCAAAAATTAGGGCACCAGCTGGTTTTGCCTTAGAGTTATGGATGGTAGAAGTATGACCAAAATTCTACACG
Organism: Rhysida immarginata; assembly: GCA_023313115.1. Taxonomy (NCBI): domain Eukaryota; kingdom Metazoa; phylum Arthropoda; class Chilopoda; order Scolopendromorpha; family Scolopendridae; genus Rhysida; species Rhysida immarginata. The sequence goes on from JAHWFO010020357.1 coordinate 800,696, forward strand.
GCAAATTTTGCAAGGTACTTTCAGACCAAATAACATTAAGGATAACCATTTCTGCCTAAGCTGCATAATATAGTTGCATTAAGCACAAAAAGTTGTGCTAGTGTGCAAAATTTCGAATTTGTCAAAGTACTGGTTGCAGCGCAGGGGTGTCTGAAACTTACTCAAATGTTTCCACACATGGTCTCTGTGACCAAGTATGGGTCCACAAAGGTGGCCTTAGCTCCAGAACTACTTGATCAATCGAGCTGAAATTTTGCACAACTTCATGTCACATGTATATGCACACCCACAAAAATTTTGAACAAGATCTGAGATGGTCAAGTGTGGACGATTTCTGATTTCAGGACACTTGACATGGAGTGACCCTACATTTAAAAATTTTACATTCTCTGAGTATTTATTTATTTTAAACTGTTTTCGTTGTTTTCTAATGGTGTTCCTAAATTTTTTATTCTTATAATGTTTAAGCATGAATCTACAAGGATGATTCAATTGAAAGCTTTAAATGTTTTGATCTGGTAATCTATTGAATAAATATGGTATACTATATACTTTTTTGATGTACATGTATTTTGCATTGTGTTCAGAATAGGTATTCCTGTGTTCTGGAATGCATGAATACCTTTAGGAAAAAATTTCTTTTGCCGACGTGCATAGCCATTTGTTCTGTATCAGATCCGAGAGTGTTGCCTCTTATTGCCTCTTTGAGTTATCCAAAGATGTGAGGTTTGATAGGTATATCTGTTTCAGGGCATTGTAAAGGTTCTTAAAAGAACAATTTTGTCAGTTGATGTGGCACTCATCTCGCAGACACTTTGTGGAGCTACAGAATATCATGGACGATAAAGTGCTGATCAATGACTCATTCCCAGAAGTGTGCTTATTTTATCCACTTTTACTTTCTGATATTCCATCACATTTGCTTCAACTGCTGTAATGTGCTCTGGTGTCACTAAATAGTGTTGCAATGAATTTAACTCGCATTACTTAAAGGACAACTTCACCCTAATATACAACTTTATTTAAAATGAAAATTCGAGATATAAATAATAATGTGGCATAAATGAAAAATTTCAAATCAAACGCGAAGTATATAAAACGAACGAAAATCACAAATGTCAAGAGGAAGTGACGTCCTCAGGGGATTGACTGAAGTGAATACCATGCATTTATTTCTATACAAGTGCTTTTTTATGATGGCTTATGGTTTTTTACAATGGTAGGGATGATTTAATTTAATTAAGGATTGCTATGGAAGAGCTTCTCTCTAATATTTATGGGACTGGAGCCTAATCTAGTCCCTCCGTGACATCGATCTTAGATGTCAGCTGATACAAAACGGAGCGCCAGGAAGTAGCATTTTTCACACTTTAAACATGATTTTCATAATAAAATAATGGTTTTAAATTTTTTCTATTGCTGCAGTTGTTTATTATTTGTTTCAAATATGATATTCTGCCAAAAACATTTTTGAGTGGAGTTGTCCTTTAAGAACTAGCTAGTCCATTCATGCATTGACTGTAGGGGCAGACATGCATCAACATACTGAGCTTTAATTTGTTGGTAGCTTTCAATAGGTTTCCCCTTTCTCTATTCAAAAACAAATGAGAGAATGCTGTTCCTCTTTAGTGCATGTTGCAGAAAGGACAGCCTTTTGAATACAGCTGCTGTAGCAAAGTTTGATGTTTTTCTTTGTTATTCTAAACACTTGTTGGTTGATTTTTCAAATGAAAAATATTTCTAACTCACAAGTCATTTGAGGCATATAAATCCCATGCATTAAAAGGCAGGCTCTCCGTATTAAACGACGTGATGTAGAGGCAGAATTTCAAGCGATCGCTAACCAACCAGATAAGAGAATCAGGCAGGCTACTTTTAAGAGTTGGGTGGGGAAATTTTTATCACAATTTTTAAAGTTTTCATTTGAATTATCCTCATAATAATCAATAATGTGAATACTTTTGATAATATAATGAACAACTATTTTTCCTCCAGTATGTAACTATTTTCTTATGAGGTGATAATATGGCACTTTCTTATCATCTAATAAGTAAGCCTTATGGAAATCAAGCTAAACTTAGCAAATGGGATTTGTTAGAAAATGAAATGAACCTTAACAAAACTGATAATATAATAAGTAAACAACCAACAAAATATGGATAGGTACATATAATTAAGAAATCTTTCGAAACATAAATCTGCATAAGAAATTTTTAACCCAAGACCACAGGTGTATATTTTGGGGGTTGTGCCTCCTTCAGTGCATGCAAATGTGTATGTGCTGATGGAAGAGGTACAGCCCCTGAAATGTATATCCTTGGTTTTGGATTAAATAATTTTTTGTGTTTTGTTAAATTATCCTATCTAGAAAAATGAGATTTCTCAAGTATTTTCCAGTCTTCTCAATGTAATTACGCCACTTGGAAGTGCCAGGATTCCAGCAGAATAAAAGGTTTTTGTCTTGTCCTCACAACTACTCATGTAGTGCTTTCTTCAGTGTTTTTTCAGTTTTCTTATCAAAGCATGAGCAGGCAAAAGAGCTCCTTGAAACATCAGTCCCTGCTGTTTAGATTAAATAGCAGGCTTCACATTGGTCTCCAGCAAATGTAGTACCAGCATGTAGTGTTGGACAATAATTTCAGCAGACCCGCCATTTCAAAGTCGCTGGGTTCTTATTATTATGTCAGCAAAAGCAAGGCCAAAGGTCAAAAGCACTCACCAAAAATTGTGTTACACAGTGGTGGTGCAGTATTCAGATTCCTTATTACTGGTCTAATTCTTTATGCATTTTCTAACTTTAGCGTGATTCTCTTTGTAATAAATGTTAAATGATAAAATAATAAAACTGATTAAATATAGCTTTACATGATACTTTATTTGGAATGCCAGAACGTTTTGATGTATCATCATCGTCGGTAAAAAAGGGGGGAAAACATCAGTATATATTGCAACAGAGATGAAAAGTCTCAATAATCAGAGGTGTGAGAATGGGTGTATCTGATTATTGAGACACAATATACAATATAGTTTTAGTAGAGGGTGTTTACTTTGAAGTGACCCACCCATATATCTACAAATCTATTAAAATTGTCAACAATCTATAGAAGGAGATGAAGCCAGAAACTGTGGACACAGATTAACAAGAACAACAGGAAACCACTATTCCACATCAGATGTTTATTGCAACGTATGCGCATTTCGGCAGCCAAGCTGCCTTCCTCAGCGTATACAAGAACTTGATCAGACCAGAGAAGTTCTGTTCTGATAACGTAGAAGAATTACAGAGTCACTTATATAGTAAAAGTCACGGAGAGCAATCAAGACAAGAATTGGTGAACATTTGGCATGTATCAGGAAAGGAAATTTTGCAGTATCAAGATTTGCTGACCATATCCTAGATTGCCAACATGACTATAATCCTGAAGACTTTAAAATTATCTACAGCACAAGTGACCCGAAACTGTTGAATTTCCTGGAGTCGTATGCCATCACCAGTGAAGAACCTGCTAATTTACTAAACAGTGTCTTGGCCCCCATGGACGTGACACAATTGAGAGACTTGGCAAAACTTTTACATATTCCCAAACTGACCTATGGAAAGAATAAAAACGTACCATGGACAACAATGACTCCTGATTGGTTGATATCGTCTACCTGTAGTTTCAATTTATGTACTTTAAACTTGCATTTATTTCTGTAATTGGATTGTAACTAGCTGTCTTTTACTATATAAGTGACTCTGTAATTCTTCTAAGTTATCAGAACAGAACTTCTCTGGTCTGATCAAGTTCTTGTATACGCTGAGGAAGGCAGCTTGGCTGCCAAAATGCGCATACGTTGCAATAAACATCTGATGTGGAATAGTGGTTTCCTGTTGTTCTTGTCAACAATCTGTTAATACAATGCTATAGGAAAATGAGGATGCACAATCTGATGACTTTTGACCTCTTTAAGGGGGTCAGATCATAATGTAACTTTTTAACTGTGTAAGATACAACAAAACTGGCAATGGAAAACTTGTAGAACAGACCATGTTTACATAACTTATTTCTTTGTTTCACAAGAAAATTACAGAAAATGTTCAGTTTGGTTACCATCTGAAACAATACATATTTGAAATCGTAACACCTGGTTTTCATACACATTAGTAAATGTTGTTCGAGAATGTAAAAGCATTCTTCACATAACTCCAAAAAAAGAAATCCATGCATTGCTTCAGATGATAACCAAATTGCAAGATTGAATATTTTCTGCAATTTTCTTGTGAAATAAAGAAATAAGTTATGTAAAATGGTGATTTAGGGGTAAACATGGTCTGTTCTACAAGTTTTCCATTGCCACTTTTGTTGTATCTTATGCAGTTAAAAAGTTACGTTATGGTTTGACCTCTTAAAAAGGTCAAAGGTCAAATTTGACATGAGTGAATACATCATGGGCTATCATGGTTAGTATAGTGATCTCTGCGATTAACTTCCACGTTTCACCACCAGACGGCAGTGAGGAACAAGCTTCACCTGGAGCACTGGCACAGATTCATTCCAGCTAGAGCAGGCACAGTGCACATCTCCGCATGTGACCAGATCTGGCCTCCGCCACGTGTACGAAAGAAAGAAACGAACCATAGACAATCAGTTGAACTTTCATTACCATTTAAATTATTGTCCTCATTATTATTACTGTAAATACTGTATTTAGCGCCGAAATACCAGCCTGCTTGCATTAAGCGCCTGGGGGTCTAGCAAATATTTACAAATAAGCACCAGACCTTCAATAACCGCCTGGGCGCTTATTTCAGTGCATTTCGTGGATTTTTTTTTCTCTCTTGCTGCTTTCTCACGGGTATTTTGCTCTCCCAAATGCCACTGCTAAACCATAAATTAGATACCAACATGATTGTCTTCTAATTTCTTGCTTTTTAATTTTGGATTCAGTCAAGCAACATGGCTGATGAAAAATGAAAACTAGTTATTTTAAATTTATATAAATTGTGTTGTGTGATTCATTTTATTAAATAACTCCTTTCTTTCTTGGAAAATTTAATGTTTTGAAATAATAGTTTCCATCACAGTTGTGAAGAATTTTATAAGCGCCGGACCTGTAATACCGGCCCGCCTGGGGGTCCGCTGAATTTTTGCAAATAAGCGCCCTGGCACTTAATACAGTATTTACGGTATATTATTATTATGTAGTGTAATCAGTACCATGTATACTTAGAATAACAGTCATTAAATCAGCCTTTCATCAAATCAAAAGCCAAATCAAGGAGTCAGAAATTAACTGATCACCACAGACACGACAACACTACAGTGAGTAAATCATGTAATTCACACTTTTTTTATTTCACTGAACTCTCTCTGAGAAGTGTTGGTGCTTTTAAGGCAAATTAATTGTTACTTATGCTTCCTCAAGCAAAAGAACTCTCCTGCTTATCTATGGCTAAATTAGCTCAATCACAATATTTACCAAAATTGACATTCCATTGTATCCTTCACACATCCAGTTGATAATAAATCCCCCAAGTTCTTGATCACAGATATCCCCTCAGCCTCTCTTCCCTTTTCTTTCACCATCCTGCTCATTTTCAGGAGAGCTTGCTCTCTGCCGGCATTTCTTTTTTCTACCACACCTGACCACTAGATAGCCAATCAGGGAGCTCTGGATTACTTTCCAGCTTCTTCTTCTTCTTCTTCTTTTTCTTCTTCTTCATCTTCAGCTTTTCCCACTTCTATGTGGGGTCCCTGTTTTTGATGAGCTTTCTCCATTTCTCTCTATCCTCTGTCCACTCCCATCTGAGTCCCTTTGATTTCAGATCTTCGTCCACAATATCTTGCCACCTTCTCTTGGGTCATCCTCTTTTTCTCCTTCCCTCCATTTTCATGTTCATAGCTCTTTTGCCAGTGTAGTTCTTGTCTCTTCTCATTACATGGCCAAACCATCTCAGTCTATTTTCTTGGATTTTGTTTTCAATATCTGTAACCTTCACTGTCCCTCGGATGCGCTCATTTCTAATCCTGTCTAATCGTGTAACTCCGCACATCCATCTCAACATTCTCATTTCTGCCATCTTCATCCTTTGTATATTGGACTTTTTTAGAGAGAGTGTTTCCATTCCATAGAGCATTGCAGGTCTCACCACCATCCTGTAAACTTTGCCCTTTAGACACACATGGATCTTCTTATCGTAGAGGACTCCAGAGACTTCTTTCCAATTTTTCCAACCTGTCTGTATTCTGCTAGTCACTTCCCTACCCGTCTCACTCCATTCATCAACTGTCGAACCAAGGTATCTGAAGTGGTCAGTTTTCTCCATCAGTTTCAGCTCCTCGTTTTTCTGGGCCTCTATGTTACAGGCCATATATTCTGTCTTGTTTCTGCAGATTTTCAGTCCCCTGTCTTCCAGAGCTTTCCTCCAATTCTCTAGCTTTTCTTCGGCCTTTGCTCTAGATCTTGCACATAGAACTATATCATCCGCATAGAGTATGTTCCAAGACGCTTCTTCCCTGACTTTCTCTGTTATGACATCTATCACTATGTTGAACAGGGAAGGACTCAGTGCGGAGCCCTGGTGGAGACCCACTCTCACTTCAAAGCTACTCGTTTCTCCCAGGCAGGTTCGCACTTTCGTCTTGGCTTTTCTATACATTTCTTGAATTAACCTGACATATTTCTCTGGTGCGCTTCTAACTCTGAGGCTCCTCCAAACTTCTTGCCTTGGCACTCTGTCATATGCCTTTTCCATGTCAATGAAGACCAGGTGGAGTTCTTGTTGTTTCTCTCTGAACTTCCCCATCATTTGTCTCAAGCTAAAGATTGCATCAATGGTTGACTTTCCTGGCATGAAACCAAACTGTTGACTCCCAATATTAACTTCAGCTCTCAGTCGTTTGTCCAGGATCCTCTCCAAGATCTTCATGGTGTGTGACATTAGCTTAATTCTTGTAACATGTCACACATTTGGATGTCTCCTTTACCTTTGTAGATTGGGACAAGAATACTTTCTCTCCATTCGTCTGATATCTCCTCGCTCTGTAGATCTTCACCAAGAGATGATCCCATAACAGGTCCAGCCCTTCCTCTCCAAGGGCCTTCCAGGCTTCAGCCGGGAGTCCATCCGGTCCAAGTGCTTTCCCTCTCTTCATCTGCTTCAGTGCTACCTTAACCTCACTCCTTGTGATGTCTGTTGTCAGCTCCTCATTTGGTATTCCATCTTCATGGTGTTTCGTTCATTCTCTACGTTTAGTAGCTCCTCAAAGTACCCTTTCCATCTATCCTGTATCGCCCTAGTGTTCCTAAGGATTTTTCCATTGGCCTTCTTGATCTGCTTGATGTGTGTGATATCTTTTGCTGTCCGGCTTCTGTGTTTGGCAATGCTATATATTTTCTTCTGCCTTTCTGGTGTTTCTAAGTCATCGTACATCTCTTGACATGCTTTGGCTTTCGCTTGTGCCACTTTCTTCTTTGCTCCTTATTCTTGATCTTCTAGGTCTTCTGGGACATGTGTTGAGTCCCACCTCTTTTTAGCCTTTTTCTTCTCCTGTACTGCTGCCTGCACCTCCTGGTTCCACCACCAACTCTCCTTGTTTTCCCAGGATTTTCCGGTCAGCACACTTAATGGCCTCTGCATTTCTATTCCACCACTCTTGAACATCCTCAAAATCCCTGGAAACTTTCTGCAGGACTGCTTCCTTAAATCTGAGCCTTAAAACTTTCTTTCCAGCAAACGATTAAATTCTGAAAAATGAGATATAGTGAAAAATGGAACTAAACAATATTAGCAGACTATAGCTGGTTGCGTATGCAAGAGAGTTTTGAAGAAGAATACAAGAGGATAAGAGATGACCCATTGAGGATTTCAAATTTCTTTTGAAGTTCACAAATTTTTTTCATTTTTCTATTTAAATATCCATCAAATGAGTATTTGCACCCTTAATGAGCATATTTTTAATTTAATTCCTTAATCCCTTTGGGGGAGGCCGTATTAAGGAATTAAATTCAGGCACACAACTTCAGGAAATTCAGGGAAGTTAAGCAACATCAGGCACGGCTAGCCACTGGATGGGC
>JAHWFO010020357.1:808856-907382 GCA_023313115.1 Rhysida immarginata
CCCTGGATGGACGTATTGGATTACAATCAATAAAATTAAAAAAAAAAAAAAAAAAAAAAAAACATTTAATCTAGATTTGATAAATTAAATTGATAAATTAGATTTTTTCAGTTTACTGTCGATTTTGAAATAACTTCTTTTTTTCTCTCAAAAACAATGGATGATAGAATTTTTCTGGCTTGAGTTTTGGATTAAGCACCCTACAAAAAAAAACCTCTTTTTGCAGAATAGTGTAATAAGTTAAATTTCAAAATAGATAACTTGCTGGACATTATTTATCCATTCAGAGATATTATGTACCAGGTAACCACAAAAGCTCTTGCCGTTTTTATGTTGCCTTAAAAGGAAGTGATAGAAGATATGCAAATGAGTGTACAGTGTGGTTCAAAATCTGTCAGGGGGAGGGAGCAGGAGTGTCCAAGACTATTTTATTATCAAGTTAATTGATATTAGAAATATAGAAAAAAAAATTGTAAATGAGAGGATATTTTTATGTAATTAATGTTTCTGAATTAAAACTAATTTTTACACAAGATGTGAAATGTGCACAGTGCTTTCTACTCATTTCTGCATTGTATAATATTAGCAATTTAAATGAGTTTTTCAAAGATGGGAGATTGCACCCCCAGACTCCCTTCTCAGTAACTGATACGTCCGCCTTATTTTATCGTTTACAGTAAAAATATATGGAGAAATAATTGCACCCGCTCTATGCCTTTTCATTGACGGCTTAGGCTTGTCATTTCTCAAAATCGCAGGTTTAAATTTCAGTATTCTAAATTTTTAAAGAAATATCAAAATTGATTTTTATCCAAAATATATTAGATTTGTACATGTACTATAGTTGAATCTTTTATTCATTCCAAATATTGTTATTATTAAATACTTTTTCCAAGATTGCATCCCATTGGGATAAGAAAATAAAATGCTTGCAAGTTAATTTGGCACTTTCTTTGGCGGTGCATTAAGTACTGAGAAATTAAAAGTCTAGCATGTAACTTCTGATTGGTACAGCCCATACATTTACACTCCATTGTGCTAGATCTTATCTACTCAGGAAATCAGTTCCAATAATTAACAGTATTTTGCGGAAAAAATTGCTTAACCTAACAGATACAATCATGGTAGGTATCAGTTTATATCGTGTGACATTCGATCTGAAGAAGACTTTTTGAGCCAGGTTAAACCAAATGTAATTATAATATGTTATTGTTATAGATATTTTAGAAGTATAGGTATTTAATTGATAGCATATACAATAGATGTTTTAGAAGATGAATTTATTTTTGATATTTCTTTGCAGTTAAGAGTGCTGAATTTTAAACTTGTAAATTTGAAATATTTGATCATTTAACACTTGTTTAAGAAAAATAAAACTTTTATAATTATTCATTTGTGTTACTTTTTTATATAAATTTATCAATTAAAAAAGGGTTAATTCTTTTTTTATTTTTGATATAAAGGAATATTTTTATTTCCTATCTTATCAGCTCTGTCAGATATATCACGAAGGAGGGAGGACGATTTATTGAATCGTAGGCAGTGATGGTATACGCTCATGCCTTTGTGTGTTTGTGTTAAAAACGTCAAGTAAATTATTACAGATGAATATAAAACTGTTACTCTTCTTATTATTTGATAATTTTGATTATTATTTTGATTTTTTTTTAATGCCGTATACAATGATCTGAAACTACTATCACCTGCCTATCGATAAGCAAGACACCAAGTTTATTCGAGCTCCACTCCATTCCCCAATGAGCTTCCCTGTAACAATAGGAACTAGCCTTTATAGGTTATCTGTAGCTGCACAGTATATGACATGAGCAGAAATCATTGTGCACGTTTCATGAATTCTGTAAAATTCTGTAAAATTCTGCACATTTCACGAACCTGCAAGGGTATTATACAATTCATGAAATGAGCAAAAACATTACGATTTGTGCAATTTCACAATCTGCATGTAACACATATACTGATGCTTTTCTTTATCTTTATATACTCTTTATTGACACATGTCAGTTTTCCAAATATAGTGTCCCATTTTGCTATGCTTAGTCTATTTTATTATTTTATCATTTATTTATAAAGCAATATTAGCCCCATTAATGTATATCTATTATGTAATAAATATTAATTATTGTTCTCATTTAATAAATATTATTTGCTTTGTTTCCCTTAATGAATTCTATTTCAGTTCCTGGATATGAACCAGCCAGTCCAACCACTTTTGAAGGACAAAATGGGAGTGAGGCTGTCAAGTTCAGTTCCAATACAACAATACCCATTTCCAACTCACAACCACAGCTGCTAAATAGAGGTGATGGGCGTATAAATGCTCAGCAACTGTATGTCAAAGTACCCTTTGATCACATACAAAATATAAACTGTAGGATAGATCAAATTAGCAGGTTTGTTTTATTGGATTTTTTAACATCAAAATAATAATTTTAAGCGATTAATTGCTTGCTATCACTATGTAGAGTCCAGTCAGATTACTATGACCACCTCCTGAAAACAGATGTGAAACCCCCATAGGATAGCATTAAGTGGAGGTTATGGGTGTGTCAAGTGCAGGTTATTGGTAAGGCATGTAACTTAGCAGACCTGGAAAAGGGCACAATGATTCTGAACTCTCTGAATCCTTCCCATCAATCCCATTAAAAAAAAAGTTATAGTCCATTTCAAGTTTGGGATATTCTAAGTGAAATGGATTCTAAGCAAATTAAAAATTTCACACGTAGATTCAGGCTCTGCAAGTTGTATGGTTGTCACTGCATACAGAATATTTCTACAGGCTTGCAGAGTCCATGCCCCATCTTACTTGTGAAGTTTTATGCTTCCGTGGGAGACCAACCAGTTATTAGACTGGTGTACCACTTTATCTGGCACTTCAGTATAATTTTCTTGCATTAAAAAAATAGAGACGAGGGCCCCACTTCAGCTGGTTAAGAACACCAGAACAATACATCCAAGTATATTTTGAAGAATTATTAAAAAAAAAAAGAAATCTCTTTATGATTATAACTAGGACAAACAAGTTCACATGCACTGTTTCATGAGTTTCATCTTTCTCCTTTCCTCTCCTGGTTTGGACAATCACGTTATTTGTTGTTTGTTCTTTGCATGGTTGTTAACTGGCTGAAGCTTCTTCTGACCCATGTGAAGTTCAGGTCCCCTTCACAAATATACCCACCAAAATATTCTTAAGCACAAAGAGAATTGTGGAATTGTGCTTTATTTTATTTCTTGTTTATATGTACCTGTCCACAGTTTCTTTGGCTCATTATGCATTGTACCACCCCCCCCCCCTCCATATTTTTTATAATGTTATCCATCATTCATATATCACATCAGTAGTGAAGCTGTATCCAGGATGGAAAATGGAACAGTTGCAAAACCCAACATACCAGTTGCATATTGATCAGGTGAAGCAGAGTTTACAGGACCGGTCGGTGTGTTATTGTTTAACATTTCACTGTCAAAGTAAACCACAGGGTCAACAGAAAATCTATAAAATGACAGTCCAGCAAGCTCTGCTGTGCAATAAATTCCAAAGCAGATACTTGATGCTCACACCCTTGTTAAGACCATTCATTGCAAAAAAATAAATAAATAAATAAATAAAAAATAAAAAAAATAAAAAAAAGCACCTCGAATTAATGTAGCAATACTAGGATCTGGGATTAGGCCCTGGCTGAATGACAGCAGGTAGCCTTCTCTGATGAGGCTGATTTTTGCTTCACCAAGTGGATAGACTGTAGTGTATTTAGCATCAAACCTCAGGGAAAAAACATCCAGACACAGTTTTGCCAGAAGACAGGCTTGTGACGGTGGGATTAGTCTGAGAGCGTTTTCATGGTTTGGGTCTGCTGATACTTTTGGAAGGCAATATGAATACAAATGGTTGCCTCTCAATTATTGCTGATCTAGTACTCCCTCACATATCAATGATGTTCATGGGGTAATGGTACCTATCAGCAAAACAATGCGACATGCCATACAAGCTGAATTATCTGTGAATGGCTAAAGGAGCACAAGAAAGACTTCAACATGAGCTACTCTGGCAATCAAACTCCCCAGATCTGAATCCAATCACCTTGATGGGATCATCTTCATAATGTTTCAGATGAATGGATTTTCTACCAAGCAACATAAGCCAACTCTGGAAATGCACTGCAGTCTGCATTTTCACAGATGCCTGTAGAAACCTTCTAACATTTTCATGACTCTATTTCAAGGTAACTAGCTGCTGTACGTGCTGCCAAAGGAGATGTTCTGGCCACTAGCTTGATAGGCATAATAATATGACTGGACACTGCAGTAATTTTATTTTCCTTATTAACATTTTTTATAGTAAAAACTGATTGAAACAGTTTAGAGTAGTTTTGTTTAATGCTTTTGCTGTGTAAGCTTATACAGGATGGTTATAAAATAGCACGAGATAATCCATATATGAATTTTATTACCTTTACCTTCGAAAAGCAGATTTACCTCACAGCTTTTTAAAAAAACTTCTCATTATGCTGTGAGAAGTGCATAATTTCATCATAATTTCAATGGGAATGACCAGTGAAATTTAATTATGCAGTGAAAGGGTAAAAAAAACAAAATCCTTGTTTTCTCATCTTGAATATATAGGGTGTTTCAAAATTTGTGGGCATTATTTCAGAAATGAATTACCCATAGGTAGACAACAAAAACCATTTATTACAATGTTGGTCCAGATATGCATGGTTTCTGAATTATGGCTTTTAAAACAATGATATGTATTAACCAGAACTTTTCGTTCATCCCACAGGTGATTGCAGGTGATGTCTCCTAATTGATGTTTTCTGATTACTAGGCCTCCATGCTCACCTGATTTGAACCCTATTTTGTATTTGTGTTTGGCATCTGACATGGAAACCCCTCGGAATTGAATTGTGGCAGGTTGTAAGGATCTAGAAATTTGGATTTCTCTTCACAGGCCCAAGCGACATTGATGTGAGGCCTATATTCATATAGGGGGTAGACATTTTGAACATATTTTAGAAACATACATTTCCAGACCCATGTTGTTATAAACGTTTTTTGTTGTCTATATATGAGAGTTCATTCTTGAAGCAACCTGTATAATAATATTTTATCTATAAAGATTGAGCTAAAAGGCTATCAATAAGAATACAAGGTGTTCCTTCAGTCTGGACACGTAGGACATATTGAAATATTGTAGATATAAAACACACAGTTGATTAAGTATTATTTGGCTATATTAGCCTTTGTTTCGGCAGGAACATTGGAATATCTGAATAAGTGAGGTAATTTTCCATGCTTGCATGAATATTTGCAAGGCTGAAGAGGAGCATCAGTTTGAATATTTGTTGTCGTAATGCTTTTCCTCCTGAAACAAAGGCTATATTATACTTAATTCAACTACTATATTATATTCTTTAACTTTTTTTGGGCACAGTGATTAGTTGAAGGTGGCATTAAGTGCATTTATTGTGATTTACGTCACGTTTTTGTTTCAATTTTAAATTTTTTTTTAAATTCAGTTAACCTTTTTATTTTGAAATATATATATACCGGGTGGGCAAGAAATAACGTGAGGTGTTCAGAGCTTGCTAGCGGGAATTCTATTAGGCCAAATGCAGTACATTTTGGTGTATATACTTAGTGGAACATGCAGTTTCGATTTCTGCAAAAAAAAAAATAGTACCAAAAGTCGCCATAGGGGGCGCTTATTTCAAGAAAACAATGAATACATTTGCATAAACGCGTTCCGTGTTGAGCAATCATGGCAATAAAAGGCAAGGCTGAGGATTTCCCATCATTCACGAACAAATGGCCTGACGATGACGCTTACTCTGCCTGACCGAGCGTTATTAGTCAAGTTGTTTTATCAGAAGAGTGACAATGCAAGTGCTGCCCTTCGTGAATTCCGGCGATTGAAAACGTTACGAAGAGGACCGATGAGCATAACTAACTTACGGAAAATGATTGAACGATTTGAATCTACCGGAACTCAAGGAGTGCAACTAGGCTGGGGACGCAAACGAATCAGGCAGCAACACGTTGAAGAAGTTGCAACTGCTGTTGTGGAACAGGAGATGACTACTGTGCAGGGTACCAGCAGTGCACACGCAATAGCATGCCAAACAGATATCCCATATTCGACGGTGAGGAAAATATTGCATAAGATATTGACATTTTATCCCTATAAACTCACACCTGTTCAACAATTGCTTCCTGTACCCGAACTGACTTTTCGTTGAGATATTTAGCACGTATGGAAGTGGATGATGCATGGCCATGGCAAATTTTATGGAGTGATGAGGCACATTTTTATTTGAATGGTGATATCAATACCCACAACTGCCGTATTTGGGCTGCATCAAATCCACAAGTGTGTCTGCCAACTCTTATGCATTCACCGAAACTAACAGTATGGTGCGGCTTTACTGCTTCTTTCATCATCGGTGTTTTGAAGAAATCCGTCCCCGTGGACCGGTGACTTGTTCCGTCAATTCTGCCAGGTATGCCGATATGCTTGAGAATTTTGTGATACCACGATTGCAGGAAAAGGGTTGTCTGGATTCTACCATTTTTATGCAGGATGGTGCGCCACCGCACATTGGACGTCAGGTGCAGCAGATCTTGCGAGAACGTTTTTCAGACAACAGAATAATTAGTCGTGCATTTCCCATGGTATGGCCACCCAGGTCGCCTGATCTCAACCCTTGCGATTTTTGGTTATGGGGATATTTGAAAAGCCTTGTGTATCAAGCACATGTTCCTGACCTCTCAACCTTAAAGGATCATATAACGTTACATATCAGACTAATTAATGCAGATATGCTGCGAGCTGCCGTAGAAAATGTCGTGTACCGCATGCAGCTATTGGAACAGCACACTGATGGTCATATTGAAACACATTTGTAATTAAAAATAAAACATTGTTTATTGTTGTTACTAAAGTTGGTTTGTATGGTATTTGTTCATTTGACAATTAGGTATTCATTGTTTTCTTGAAATAAGCGCCCCCTATGGCGACTTTTGGTATAATTTTTTTTTTTTTTTTGCAGAAATCGAAACTGCATGTTCCACTAAGTATATACACCAAAATGTACTGCATTTGGCCTAATATAATTCCCGCTAGCGAGCTCTGAACACCTCATGTTATTTCTTGCCCACACATTCAGTTTAGTTATTCATTGCAAATTTTTAAAAATTTCATTTTGATTCTTTTTTTAATTTGCATTCTGATTCCTCCAATAAAATTTTCTGGCTAATTTGTCCAGATCATCTCATCTCGGTCCCATCCAAATAAAACGCCCAGCCTGGTCACGTTTATGATCTAAATTTATTACTATAACATCTCTACTTAATAAGTAAACAATTTTTCATAATTTGAGAAGTTATTTATTAAATTCACACAGTAAAAAAGTCACAAAAGCTTGGTGTCAGTGAACGTTAGCAACTGACTAACATGAACATACCATGGAGAATTATGGATGTCCATCGCTAAGGTTCTCCAATTCTGGGCTTTCGTGACTTTTTTTTTTTCAAGTGCGAACTTCTTAATAAATAAACAGGTATTTGTTCTTAACCGGGTGCTATATAATTTTCATGTATCAAGAAGAGATGATACAGGGTTATCCAAAAGTCAGTTCACCCAAAGATATACAGGGTGAATACAAAAGTCTGAACCCCCTTTTTATTTTTTGAACCGAAGCAGATTTATTTTGATGAATCCAATGAATAGGGAGTTGTGGGTGGCCTATCCCATGGTGCACTTTTCATCATCCCAAATATGCAAATTAGGACACATTCAAAATTTATCTCAAAAACCGTAAGGGATAGAGAAAAAAAAAACCCAATTGCAAACTTGTTCAGCATAAAAAAACAAACAAAACAAAAAAAAAATCATCCAAATCGGACCAACCAATCACCCACAATCAGAAGATCATGTTGACCATTTCCGGAACAGTGTAGCTTGCCATCCTGGAATTGTTCTGTCTTCTGTGTGGTGAAACATGCCTTTTATTTGTTTTTCCGCATGAAAGTGAATGTGAGTATGGTAATTTATGTTGATTTTTTGATTTGCATGCTTTACATGGTGGAAATATCAACATTCAGTTTTCCTTGTGCAGTGTGACTGTTTGTAAGCTACAAACAGTTCACCACGTGATTGTGGGTGATTGGTTGGTCCGATCTGGATGATTTTTTTTTTTTGTTTTGTTTGTTTTTTTATGCTGAACAAGTTTGCAATTGGGTTTTTTTCTCTATCCCTTACGGTTTTTGAGATAAATTTTGAATGTGTCCTAATTTGCATATTTGGGTTGATGAAAAGTGCACCATGGGATAGGCCACCCACAACTTCCTATTCATTGGATTCATCAAAATTGACATATCTGCTTCGGTTCAAAAAATAAAAGGGGGGTTCAGACATTTGTATTCATCTTGTATATAAACCATTAAACTTACTGATGTCAAATTTGCAGTGTATATACAGGGTTATTCAAAATGAATGAGGCAAAAAGAAAACGTAGCTGTGACCAGTATAATTGGCATATTTACAAAATGCGGATATCACATGAAAGATAAACTCTTCCAGTTTCTCTCAATATGAGAGCCCTTTGTGACATGACAGACATCTAAATGATATTCAAATTCTTCCCACACTAGCGCCCCATCACCAACTGTGTTGCTCGCGTGGGAAATTCGCCACTTTAAGTCATGAGTTATGAAAACGCTATCCTTCATATAGCCCCACAGAAAGAAATCACAGGCCGTTAATTCAGGTGACCTGGGGGGGCCACAGCATCATTGGCACATCAACCCCAACAAAACTGTGATAGCATGCGAGGTAGGTGGTTGAAACGCGCCTCTACTGAGCGCTTCTTCACTGTGGGTTTTTCAGCATTGCCAAATGAATCTTGGAGAGTTTACCTTTCATTTAATATTCGTCTTTTTTAAATATACCATTATATGGTCACTGCTACATTTTCTTTTTGCCTCATTCATTTTGAATAACCCTGTATATACTGTATACTGCAAATTTGACATCAGTAAGGTTAGATTAGGTTAGGTTTTCTTTTTGCATCATTCATTTTGAATAACCCGGTATATATATTTAGGTGAACTGACTTTTGAATCAATTCATGAATGCAACAAAGCTGGGTAAAAATTCGTTGGAAAAGTTAGGTAACACTATTCTTAACTGTTACTGACAGAAAAATTAACTTTCTCCTTGCTTTTTACCTTATTCAGGAAAAATTTAGTGTATCATGCAAGCTGACAATATTTTAATCATTGCTATTGCAATTTCAACAATGTCCAGTCATATTTGCCGAAGATCTCGCTCTTTGCACATGCTTATTAAATACAGTTGCAAAAGTGTGTTCATGCGCTCTATCCCAGTAATAAAATATTGCATAATTGTATTACCGTACTATGTTTAATTCCCCATAAGGTAAATATAATTTAGGATAAAGCATAAAATATTTTTAAATAAAATCTTAATTGGTATCCATGTTATTGACATAAAAATAAAATTTTACTTATACAGAGATTAATTCATGTTTATGTGAACAAAAATGAAAAGCATGAGGTTCGCATGATTGCTATCGAGTCCATGTTATTGTTGTCACATCCAGTCATTCCTGAAAGGAACAAATTCCTGTTTTAATTTTAGGTTTAAGAAACAAAGCCACTGTGAATAAGTTCATTTTGGAAAAGGTAAATAAATACCCTTTCCGACCTATTTTCACGTAATTGAGCAATATATAAATCATAATTTTACGATATTTAACCCAGCCATGCATAACATATGAAGCCAGGTTAGCAAATGTGGACCAGGACAATAACCAAGCTCAGCACCACCACATAAGAAGCACCCTACCTCAAAGCACATTACGGAACTGGTGAGGACAGTCAAGGCTAGCATCAAAACCTTAAATCCCAAAACCCAACACAGCATTTAGTCTTCTGTCAGAATATCACGAGCAACTAAAGTCACATTATTTACCAAGATTTGCAAATGGAACGACAGCACAAGGCCAATGTTCACAAATCACTGCCATGCCATATTGTAGAACACAAGGCCAATGTGCGAATTATAAAGGCAACATCTGGTGGAAAAAAAGTGGTGACCTTAACCAATTGGAACAAGATTCGAGTGATCTTTTATTGCAAAAAAGGATCCAAAGGCTGTGGAGACTTTGTGCAATAATGCAAGGAAACTTTTTTTCTACAGTATTTATGGTTATCGACATGTTTAGCTATAAGGAAAAGCAAAACATAATGTCGCCTACTATGAGACAAACATTCTGGAACCAATTTATCGTTTTGATGTCCCATATTCCATGGTGCAGAATAGAATTCTTCAGGATAAAGCTTCAAGCGACACGCCAAAATAAACAGTTACCTTCATGAACAGGATTGCTGTAGAAACAGGAATCAGGGCTATTGATTTCAGTAACCTTCCAATGAAGTCCTGCTTTTGGTCTACTCAAAAGGGCCTTGGGGAATCAATAACCTCAGACAACGGAATGCCTGCAATGAAACAATGAACACCATTCTACTGTGTGCCCTTTAGCGTGCAGTGGAATCTCCAATATTGTGCCATAGCCAGTATGCAAGGCCAACCATAGAACTGTGTATAGGGTTTCAATAGGAGTACAAAGCATTCCAATTTCGTTCATATAAACGATAATCAACCTCTGTACTTTTTTAACAGTATTTTTATTACCATTAATATCCTTAAATGGTTAAAGATAAATGTTATCTATAATAAATATCAGATAGGTAAACTTAAGTGTCCATAAGGCAAACTTTCTTAATGCAAATTCACTTATTTACTTGAATTATTCCAAAATTGTGGTGTACATAAACTCATTTTTTGTATGATATTTTTCATTATTTCAACAGGCAGTTGAATCAGTTGGAGAATCGAATGTCTTCTGATATTCAACTGATCCTGAATATTTTACAACAGAACTCACGGAATCATCAACCAGTTCAGGGTTCAGTATCTAATGAGAACTCCTGTTCTCACCAACAACTATCCCGACCTACTTCCCTCCATCCTCATTCAAGTTCGGGACCAGTATTCCGTAGGGCAAGCAGCTTACAAGAAACATCAGGAACTACTCCTCCACATGTACATTCTCATTACAAAAGCCAAGATATGAACAGGTATTTTTAAAATAAGAAATATCTTTGTAAATTCTTAACATTAAAACTGTCCATATGAGAAAAACTTGTATTTATGGGGTTGAGCATTTTGTGTGGAATTTTTTTATGCTTCCTCTAAAGGGGACATCCATAAATTACTTAACGGTTGAAGGGGGGAGGGGGATGTTTTGGACAGCATTACAGAGGAGCAGGGAGGGATCAGGTCTGACTTTATATAATGAATTTTATGTTGAACATTATGAAAAATAGATGGCGCAACCGCCAACATCACATTTATTATTATTCTCATATTAATAAGTTTATAATTAATAAGTGTATCCTAATTTAAATTATATTTATGTAAGTTTATTACATTTTATATTATGCAGATTGTTTTGTTATTTTCTTTACTGCAAATCTGTTCTTCCCACCCTTTCTCTTCTTCTCCCCGATTTTCTCAAGCAAGTTGCATGGAATAAACGTTGTTCCTTTAGTAGTAAAATGTATCCTGTGTTTATCTATTTATTGCACTTGAATTCTAACAGGTTATGGGTCCAGGCACTGGAGGATACACTACTAAGTATAGACTGTGAGTATTTGCTGAACTTTTATTCTACAACTTTGCTGTGAGTTGTTGCTGCGTTCATGTTTCACCACGTGTGTCAGACATCTTGAATTCTTTTGTGTTAACTGTGAATGAACTATTACGATTATGGAGGAGAAAAGAGTAACATTCAATAAGTTAAATGGCCAGAATTATGACGTCTGGAAGTTCAAGATGGAAATGTTTTTATGTGATAAAGACTTGTGGGATGCAATTAAAAAAGCGCAGCCGAATGACGAAACAGGTCAGACTCAATGGGACAAAATGGGTCGGTCGGCGAAAGCAAAAATCGCATTGTGTGTTGAGGATAACCAACTTATACATATCAAAAATGAGAAAACAGCTAAAGGTATGTGGGAGTCATTAGAAAGAGTATATCAGAAAACATATCTGAATACGAAACTGTTTTTACAAAGAAAACTATATGCGATGAAGTATGACGAATCAACTAGTATGATTGACTATATTTATAGCGTTTTGGAAGTGGTCGACAAACTGCGTGGGATTGGAAAGAATATTCCTGATGACGACGTAGTTGCTATTTTATTATGCAGTTTGCCAGACAGCTTTGATGGACTTGTAACTAGTTTGGAAGGTCGTCCTGAAAATGAATTGTCGTTAGAATATGTGAAGAATAAATTAATAGCTACACATGAACGACGTATAGAAACTGTAAAAGAAACTGAAAGTGACACCGCAATGAAAACAACAGAAAAGAAAAAGGGACGCGAAGGTCAACAACGAAAGTGTTATCATTGTGGCAAGACCGGACATACTAAACGTTTTTGTTATGAATGGTTGGCAGAAATAGGAAAACAGAAAAACCAAAAGGCGAAAAAGACTGTTGAAGAAAACAATGATGACGATGAAGTTACTGAAACAGCGAGTGCAGTGTATCAGTGTTTCAAAATGTGTAATTCATCGAGTGCATCAAAATGGTATGTCGATTCAGCTGCATCGACTTACATGGCAAACAATAAAGGCTTCTTCAATGATAAGTTAAGACCGAAGAAAGGAAAAGTAAAGGTAGCAAATGGACAGTATTTGGAAATTAAAGGTATTGGTGATGGTTATTTTGAATATGAAGGACAAGACAAGGAAATGAAGCGTATCAAGGTGCATGATGTATTATATGTACCTGGCTTGGACAGCAATTTATTGTCAGTGAAACGTCTCGATGAAGACTGCTATTTTGTAACGTTTGGCGGAAGAAAATGCAGCGTGACAAAAAATGATGAACTGATAATAGAAGGTTGTTTATGTAACGATTTATACACACTGGACTGTAAAGAAGTAGCGAAGAAAACTGTAGTTGAACATCATGAATGCATACATGACTGGCACAGGAAATTTGGTCATCGTGATCCGCGTGCAATTACAGAACTCTACGAAAAGAACTTGGTGACAGGATTGAAGCTTAAGACATGCAATACGAAAATGACATGTTTGTGTTGTCTAAAAGCAAAACTGTCATTGAAGCCATTTCCGAAGAGAAGTGACACGCGAGCAGCAGCCAGCGGAGAGGTGTTTCATGCTATTTGTGGACCAATGAAGACACAAACACTAAGTGGAAAGAGATACGTACTTACCGTTATCGATGATTATTCCCGTTATTTGGAAGTGTTTCTTTTGGAGAAGAAAAACGACGCCAGTAAGAAGCTTCAAACTTTCTTTGCATCAGTGAAAACAAAATGTGTAAAGTACCGAAGATCTTGCATACTGATCAAGGTGGGGAATTTTTAAACAAGAACTTTGATGAATATCTGAAAAAGGAAGGTGTACGACATGAATTGACAGTTCCATATTCACCCCAGCAAAATGGAGTGGCAGAAAGAAGAAATCGTTATCTCATCGAGATGGCAAGATGTATGATGGAAGATGCTAATTGTGAGAAGTTACTGTGGGGAGCTGCAGTACGGACGGCAGCCTATTTATAAAATCGATTACCGACTAAAGCATGTAAGAAGACGTCATATGAATTGTGGACTGGTAAAAAGGCAAACGTGGCAGACTTGATGATATTTGGACATAAAGTTATCTATCATGTACCAAATAAACACCAAACAAAACTAGAAAATACAGGAAGAGAAGGATATTCATTGGGTATGCAGATGAATCAAAGGGATATTTAGTTTTCGATACAACAAGTAACAAAGTGAAAGTGACAAGAAATGTTACGTATGTAGGCCTTGACAATGACACAACAATGAAGAGAAATGAAGACAGGAACAAAGATGAGATTGAATATGATCTGAATGACGATAATAACATAACTGAGAATAACAATGATAAAGAGGAAAATGTTAAGACGATCAATGAGAATAAACAAAGGTATTCCACTAGAGCATTATATCTGTGCATACAAGACAACTGTAACTGAAATTAAAGAACAGCAGTCATGGAAGGAATTGACAACACTTCCAGAAAGAGAACAGAAGAAATGGAAAGAAGCAACTGATAAAGAAATAAAATCGATGAAGGAAAAGGATGTCTGGGAATTAACTGATTTACCATCCCATCGAAAAGTGATCGACACAAAGGGGGTCTTTAAAGTGAAACAAGATGAAGAAGGAAAGATCACATGTTATAAGGCACGATTGGTAGCGAGAGGGTTTACTCAAAAACCAGGAGAAGATTTTAAAGAAACCTTTGCACCGGTTGCAAATAACGCTACATTCAGAATTCTCCTTACAGTCGCAGCAGCAAGAGAGTTAAAGGTCAAACACCTGGATGTGAAGACTGCATTTTTAAACGGGGATCTGGATGAAGAACTATACGTAGAACAACCTGAAGGATATATATGTGACGGTCAGGAAGATAAAGTGTACAAATTGAAGAAAGGCTTGTATGGGTTGAAGCAGGCAGCAAAAGCATGGAACAAGAGAATACATACTGTGTTGCTTGAAAACAACTATGTGCAAAGCAAAGTTGATCCATGTCTGTACATGAAAATGATCAACAACAAATGGATCTATGTGCTGTTATACGTTGATGACAATATCATCTGTGCTGGCGACAAAAAAGCAGAAAAAGAAGTCATCGAAATGTTTTGTAACGAATTTGAAATCACAGACTTAGGACAGGTGACATACTATTTAGGCATTCAAGTTGAAAGAAAAGACGATGGAAGTTTTCTTCTGAGTCAGCATATGAAAATTCTACAGATGTTTAATCGGTTTGGAATGACAGACGCAAAGGAAGCAAACATTCCAATGAACCCTGAATACTTGAAAGATATTGGTACAACAAATAAACTGCCAAAGAACGATGTATATCGCGAGGCTATTGGCGTGTTGTTGCATCTGTCTGCCGTCTCACGACCGGATATTGCAACTGCAGTGGGTATTTTATCTCGAAAAGTGAGTGCACCAACCGAAAGAGGCTGGAATGCAATAAAACAAGTAATGAGATATCTGAAGAAAACAATGCATGCCAAATTGCACATTACAGGAGATATTTCAAGTGTAACAATCTATGTGGATGCGGATTGGGCTGGAAACGTTGAGGATAGAAAATCAATCTCAGGATTATCGTAAAGCTCGGGAATTCACCCATAATCTGGGAAAGTAAAAAGCAAGCTTCTGTTTCCTTATCATCAACTGAAGCTGAATTTATTGCAGCGTCAGAGGCTTGTAAAGAAGGACTCTGGGTATCTAGATTGCTTGAGGACATGAAAGTGAACGTGCAACATGAAGTTCAGATCTTCGAAGACAACCAAGGATGCATAAAATTGATTGAAGGTGAAAAGATTAGCCAACGTTCAAGGCACATTGATGTACGATATAATTTTGTGCGTGACTTATTGAGTGAAGGCATGATCAAGGTTAACTATTGTGAAAGTGAGAAGATGATCGCTGATATTCTCACAAAACCTTTACCTAAACCACGGTTCATTAAACTACATCATGGATTGTGTTTAGACATTGACGGTTGAGGTGGGGTGTTGAACATTATGAACAATAGATGGCGCAACCGCCAACATCACATTTATTATTATTCTCATATTAATAAGTTTATAATTAATAAGTGTATCCTAATTTAAATTATATTTATTTAAGTTTATTACATTTTATATTATGCAGATTGTTTTGTTATTTTCTTTACTGCGACTCTGTTCTTCCCGCCTTTTTTCTTCTTCTCCCCGATTTTCTCAAGCAAGTTGCATGGAATAAACGTTGTTCCTTTAGTAGTAAAACGTATCCTGTGTTTATCTATTTATTGTGCTTGAATTCTAGCATCTTATGAGATGTATTTGAGACTAAATTTGTGGGAAGGTTACATTTGTCAAGCAAAGAACCATGTCTTAAAAGAGTTTATATAACATTTTGTAGCCTGGGTTAGTTTATTTTAGTTTTCAAAATTTAATGTAGGGTTATTCAAAAAGAATGAACTGATTGCATGAAGCTAGATTTTATTTAAAAAAGTACTACATATTTCCAATCAAGTCACATGCATTCTACTGATACTAAAGTTTTATTTCCTGTTCTGCAAGTGTTCACTGTGGCCACCATCTGCAGCACAAGTCATATCAAGGCGATATGAGAATTAATGGCCACCAATATTCATAATGTAGAGATCTGCTGTTTGCAATGGTATGCTACTGATTTCGTGAGGTTGCTTGAAAACTGAGAAATAGGGCTGGAAGTCTGTTCATTGCTTTTGAATAACCCTGTATTCTTATAAAATTATTGTTATGTGACTTCCAAAATGTAATTGTTTTATAACTAATTTTATAATTGGTGATATCCAGACTTAATGCTCCAAAAGACCATAATGAACCTTTATCGAGATTTTCACAAATGTTAAAAAGTAACACAAACCTTATAATAATCCAAGATGGCTGTTTTTTCACATTGACATTTCAGATACTGTGAATTTTTGAAACACATCTTTTAATCATTTAGACTGAAATTTATTGTACGAGGGAGGATCAAAATAACACGCAACAATTTTTTGTGGCAACATTTTTAATAATAAGCAAAAAGGAAACAATGCACAAGAAAGCTGCAGGTTTTATCTATTTTTGGACATTTGCACTAAATCTCTCGACACATTTCTCCCATCGTGGCACCACATTCAATACGTCTCCTTCATAAAACTCGTTTTTTGGTTATATAGCCACGTTCACATAACTGATTTTACTTCTTCCTCCGAATCAAAGTGTTGGCCTTCAAGGAATTTTTTTTCATTGATCCAAAAAGGTGATAGTCAGATGGTGTGAGGTGGATGTTTGAGCACCTTGGTACTTAAGTTATGTCATTCTTTAATGGTTTATTTACTCTGACATGGTACTAAAGAGATATTTTGATTACAGTCCTTTGGTAAAATTTATTGAATGCAAACTGTTCATTTTGTTTTGTTTGAAAGAGGATACAAACTGCTATTTTATTTTGCAGAGTTAATGAAGATCAAACAGTTGATAGAGGCAATAATAACTCTTCAGTCCTTGACAGGAGCCCTATTACAGACTCCCGAAGAGAGGTAAACAGGACAAGTCCACTTCGTTCAACAAGAATAGGAGAAGTGATGGACCCTGAATCACACTTGCCCAGTAATCACCTGCCTGATAATATGCAGGTAAGGAAATCCGTTTTAATTTTCATTCAAATGCACCCTCCCCCCCCCTTTTTTTTTACTTTATTTTTTTTTTTTAATTTTTTTTTTTAAATTTCTTAAATAAAGGCACACCAACGAAAATCTTCTAAAAAAAACAGCTCCTCACATCCTGATCGGCGGAAGAGGAAGGGAGATTTTCAAGGAGGTGGAGATAACACAAGGGAAATCCCTGCTGAAACTGCACCTATAGCTCGGTTAGAATCTCTTGATGAATTGGAATCTCTGCCTGACACAACACAAGATGCTCCAAACAGTGTATTGCCATTCAAAAGTGATTCTAAATCCTCTGATGTGTAAAAAAATAAATAAATATAATAATAATGATGATTATACAAATCCTTACAGAAGCAACAATAACGTGAGCTTTTGCTGGCTTATATTTTCTAAGCGTAAATTTTTATGCCTTTTTCATTCCATTCCTCATTGATGACAAAGCCACTTGAAAAGTTGTCATCATAAATGCAAGCAAATTTTAAAAAAAGTGTATGAATGATTTTTTGAAATGTGAGAATGAACGTTAGTGTTTAAAGCCTATCTTGTACAGATTTCTTCAAAACTCTTTAACATAAATAACTAAAGGAAATGTTTGTAAAAAAATTTAAAAAAAAAAATCTCAAATGACAACTACAGTGCTCCACTGTTCCACAATTTTTAAAATTGTTTAGTTATGAGGCCTCAAATTATTTTTTTAAATCATTGTTGTATTTTTTAAATTTGTCCCAGAATTATTTTATGGTATTCTAAAGACATTTCGTTTTGCTTTGTTAAAGCAATCCTTCCATGAGTAAGAAATTAAGAAGGATATAGGTTGTTTTTTTTAAATTTGATTTAATTTTATGAATAATTAGTTGTTGTTTTTTTTAAGAAAGTGTTTAAATTTTTAAAATTACAGTAATTTGGAGTCTACTCCCATTTTTCTAAAAGTTTACTTTATGAATGCTCAAGTCATTTGACATTGCTCGCTTTCAGCTCTGAGCACAGAAAGAAATCCCAACATCAATCTGAAAGTTAGTAGTTTGTACATATCGATATTTTTGCTGTATCTCATTTTTAAGGGAATATCATTTGTGATAAAGTATATATATAGGCAAAAGAAAAAAATGTTATTAGAATATGAAATAAAGAAAATCATTCGGTGTATTTTAATTATAGTAATAAGGGGGCTATGTTATATAGCTATATGTATATTATATGTATACTTCAAATGAAGTATTTATTGAAAGAGTAAAAAGATATTTGCAAATACATAAATATGGTATTACAGTCTGTTGACTTATGCAAAACGTGTCCTATGGTATTTGTTTCAGTTATGCTATTATTATATTTAATAAGTCATTTTTTATACATCATTTGAGAAAAAGGAAACAGCCAAGCTTCTGTATGAACAGATTTTGATAAATATTTGACCTAGGACATTGAGAACAAGATAACAAAAACAAATTTTGACCTTTAACATGATTTATTACTTTAGCACAATTCATAAATAACATGCAGGAATTCATTTGGAGAACATTGAATGAAATTACAAAATACGTGGAATAATTTTTTTTTTTAATCTGAAATAGATAAAGGACAAGAAGTACGAGCTTCATTTAATTCATTATTGTTTTTCTATATTTCACATTCATCTAAGAAGAAAAATATCAAACTCCTGAGTTTGTCAGAAAGAAAAAAAAAAACGAAACCAAATAAAAACCTGTAAATATGTATATATTTCTTTATCATTTTTCTTAACATCATTTATTTAAAATAATTTTTTTTTCTTTAAATCATGTAACATTAATTTGGATATATATTATAATGTTACATTTTCAGATGAATTGCATTTTTCATGAACGATTTACACAGTCCTTTTTTTTTTTTTTTTCCCCCATTCGAAATGATTAAAATAAATCCAAATCGTGACTTTAACAAGTGCTCTTTTAATTTAAAAAAATGTAAAATAAACACTCCAGAAAAGTAGGAACTTTTATATGTTTTTTGACTACGAGTATTAATTTCATAATGTAAGCATTAAAAAACTCAGTTTGATTTCAGAAGATAATTCTGTTATACATAGAAAAAGTAAGTGAAAATCATTTGACATAACGATGTAAAAATTTAAATATTGGTTCAGTCTTGTTGTCATCATAGTTAACAAACAATGCTGTGCCATTTAGGTTCCTCTTGGCACACGAATTTATAATCTGGCATCTCAGATGAAGAGGCGAAAAATATACATATATAATCTTAAATATGTATATACTCATATATACATAAATATATCTTGAACGTATCAATCTTCGTAAATATGTATGCATTGCTTCTTTCAATCTCTCTTCACAAATTTCCATGGGAATTTCCTTCAAATGTCTATGTTCAAGTGTCAAGTGAATAAAGTAGATAAATGATTTTTTGAATTTTGGAGCAGTGGCAGGTTTAACTTTTTTAATAAAAAAAAAAAAAAAGATGAAAATTTACTTAGAAATAAAATGATTATCTCTGTAATTTCTTTCTCCTCCACCACTCTGTTTATTTAAATCTCATGATAATCATTTTCATGAGAAGTGTTTTCAGGATGCCATTCTTTCATTTTTCAACAGCTGCAGGATTTGAATACTGAGAATATTTAGATAAAATTTTACTTAACACTTCCAGAAACAATGCTTATTTTACTAAGAATCAGATAAGTTGAATTCATTTGGATTTTTCTTAATAGGCTTTCTCAAAACTATTAACCTCACAAATAATTTTAATCTATAAGCTGAAAACAATAAATAACTTTGTTTCACAAAATTTTTACATAAATAGGAGGGAGAAAAAAAAAAAAAAAAAGGAAGGAAGGAAAAAATAACAAAAACAGCAAACAGACTTTGTATTGTATTTGAATCCTGCACCATTTACGCTCATTAAAACCAAATTTTCATTATTAAGGCCTATTTATCTTTCAAGGATATATTTTATATAATTAAAGATATTTTCAAAGTAAATAGGCCTTATTAAACCATTCTCTTTAACCTCTCCCTTGATCTCCTGCTTACAAGTGATGTAGCAATTTCTTTAAAAAATTTTGAAAGATATCAAACAATTTGTCACTGTTGATTTCAAGATTTAAAAAAAAAAATGTTTGCAATATCCATTATGTAACATCTATTTTTTTTTTTTTCGCTATAAAATTTTAATTAATTAATTTATTTATTTATTCATTTTACATCTGTATATATTTGTTTATTGTTAATTGCTCTTTGAAACACTACGTTTAGTGCCTTATGAATAGAGGGTGAATGTTGGAGTTTGAGAGTGAAGACCATACAGTCCAAATAAAAGAAAATAATTTTGTGTGAATGAGTGCCATGAATTTAAAAATAAAACTCTAATGTATTCAAAGGTTCTTTTGTTCTTAAATTTTTTCTAATTTATTTTGTCTTGCTGCATTACAAAACATATTTTGCTCTTGTCTGATGGCGTTATTTAATTGTAAATTTACCTCTGTACATAAATTTATCTACCAAGAAGAATGTCCACATTGTGACTTTATTAAAAATGCTTAGAATGAAAAAAAAATATTACAAATATGCATTCCCCCACCTGTTTTGTTTTTTTAAAACTTGTACGATGAAAACATGAAATTAAAACAAACAAAAAATTCCGTTGTAAATATCAGCAATTACTTAAATGATTAATTTCAGATAATTTATAAATGTACAATAAATGCCCGAGGTCTTTCTTCATGATGAAATTAAATAAAAATATTGATATGTATAGAGATTAAATATGTTGGTTGAAAATATCCTTTAAGTAATTGCTTGATACTACAGTAATGTTAATATTGTTGTAAATGATTTAAAGAAAAACAAATTTATCTGTAAATACTAAAAGATATACAACTACTTTATTCTGGGATTTATTTCATTCACTATCATTGCTCTTTATATAAAACACATTCTTTTAATTTAATCTGCAGTCACATTATCTTTTTTGCTGTGATGTTATAACACCCACATTGTTCCCATTCCTTATCCCCCTTCTCATATACAAATATATTATGTAATTAATTTTCTGTTAAAGAACTTAACACGATTCATTGCCAGCCTTGAAGAGTAAAAGTATTAAGAATAACTTAAAAAAAATAAAAATTTAAAAAAAAAAAACAAGAAATACTTTATTTTTATTTCGTTTTTATAATTTATAAAAAAAATTATTATTTTCTTCATTTCTTAAGTAATACTCAGTTTTAGAAGAAAGTAAAAATTAGAAAACAAAATGAAATACCTAGAAAACCTTTTCATCCACTTCAAACTGTTTATAAAATTTTGAATGAAAATTTACATGAAAAGTAGTAGTTAGAGTTTTTTAATCTCTTTCTGTATATTATATTTGTTAATTTGAGCTTTGTAAAAGGAAAACAAATTAAAAAAAAATAAATAGCAGAGAAATTTGCTCTGTTTGGTTTTCTTATTGAATGTTTTAAGGGTAAAATTTAATTATGAAATGTAGATAAATTTGATATATGTAAAACAAGATATCTTATTTCCTTCTCTTTTTTAAGTTTTTTTTTACACGTCACTTAATAAAAATTGCAACAATTCTTTATTCTTGTTGGCTTTTTTTTTTTTTTACTTAGGATTATTCCTGTTTGGCTTAGTTTCAAGTGTGAAATAACAGAATTATTATGAAACCAGTTGAGATGTGATACTCAGGGCCGGATTTAGGCTAGGACAACTAAATTTTGAGTCGATGGGTGAGATTTACTTCAGTCTTAGAGGAAACATTCAAATCCTTGAACTGGGTTTTTCAAAACCATCTTAAATTTGCTGTTGATATTGTCTTATTCTCCAACTCACTATACAAGCTCAAAGGTATGCTGTTCGAATTAAGCAGCCTAAAAATTAAGGTAATAGATACGGCCTAAAAATAAACAATGACTAACATGTACGTTGAAGACCATATAATTAAACTAGATGGCCAGCGTATAGAACTTGTGGATTTGTGGATCTTGGCCAAATGATTGTATAAAGAATTGCCAAGAGAAGATTTCAAGAAGAATACAGCGTGCTTGGATTGTCTTCTTCAGAATGAAAGAAGTCTTCAAAGCAGAGATTCCATATAAATAAAAAGAAAGGCTTTTAACCAATGTATTCTACCTGTGATGACCTGTGGAGCTGAAAATGGAGACTTACGAAACAACAAGGCAAAAGACTTCGAGGGCACAATGTAAAATGGAATGACAAATGATGGGCATTACTATTTGTGATCAAAGGGACCACCTTGCGGATAAGATCACAAACCAAGGTTGTTGATATCCTTCGACACGTAGGGAAATGCAAGTAGAGATAGGCTGGCCAAGTGGCTAGATGCAACGATGGATGATGGACAAAGAAACTAATGGTCTGGTCCATATAATGGTCATCGGAGGGAAGGAAGACTGTTAACAAAATGGAGAGAAGAGGTATTTTTGATGGCAGGAGAAACCTGGATAAGAACGGGTTGCAATCGAGAAGAGTAGAAGAATCTGGGAAAGGCCTTCATCCAACAATGGACAGACAACGACTGAGAGAGAAGAAATAAGGGCAAGATTTCTTCGGATCCATGGGTGCAAAAAAACGGAAATCTGGCCCTGGTGATACTGCATTACCATAAAGATGTTAATTAAAGACATCATTACTGTATTCGCAAAGTCGGTCGTTCCATCACCCTATCTATTAGGTTATGGCCAAAATGACAGTTAAGGTTAACATTTTGGTACTTCGAGCCGGGTCACAGAATAGATAGGACATGTGTGCCTATTATAATTTTTACTCACTCTTTGATTGTCTATCGGAATCAGAAGTCAAATAAAAATATTCAAACAAAATTGACGATGAAACGACTGACTTTGCAAATGCAATAACGATGCTTTTAACATCGTTGAAAATATTTTGTTAATGTTAATTTATAGGAAGTAATGATTTTTAAAAGGTACTTAAAAGGTCAGTTCTTAATTTTAAAATAGCCAATGACTACTGATTAAAAGAAAAGCAAAAAAAAAAGGGAGGGGGGGCAAGGGGAATCACTTTTTAAATGTATAAATTTTATTTAAAGATCATTTTTATTAACTTAAACTGACTCCATTTAAAAGCAATCTGATAAAACTACTTCCTTAAATAGGAACTAAAAATTAGTTCCTCTGAGGATGGTATAGGGAAGTAGCGAAAGTCCTAAGATCATCTACGCTGCTGGCCAATTGCGAGTGAGTCAATTTTATTGAAAGTGCACGAGAGCATAATGTGGGTGGCATAAAACTTAAGATTTAAATTTCAGCACTATATGTACACATAATCCTGATACAGGGCATTCCAAAAGCCCCTCCACTGGAAGAATGGTTCATCCCTAATTTACATGAAATCATCAATCTGGCATCTGTATTGTAACAGACTAGAGCAGTCTCAACACCTGGTTCGATGTTGGCAGCAGTAGTTTACAGAAGTACTCATGCATAGAACTGGTTCCGGACGTCCACACAATACTGATCCACCAAGACCGTCGGATCATAAGGAAGCACCGGCATAGCATCCACATGCAGCGATAAGGGCCAGAGTACCATCAACTGTATCAAGACGGACTAAACTCTGTATAATTCGAAGTGACAGAACCTCCATAGATTGATTTTGTTTTGGAATAAAGTTAGTCTCTATAAATCGAAATTAATGCAGATAAATTTGTCCACAAATCGAATTGTCAATCTGGACCTCTATAAACGCAATTGATATATATTATATAAGAGTAGGAGTTATGATAAAATATATTAATTAAAAAAATAAATAAAACTCCATTTATTTTTGTTTCTATTATCTATTTTATTTATTTTCTTTTAATTAAATGGAGTTTTATTTATTTTTTAATTAATATAAATGCAATTGATGTTAGTTATCTCTTCCCTATTAGAAGTTTTCATAAGCGGTTCTACATAAGCAGTTCTGATTGGTTTTGGAAAATTGGAAAATACTGCTTTTGAAGTGTTTTAGTTGTGGGATCAATAGCAGATATTGAAATTGTTGAATCAGTCAGCCAACCGCAGGAAAATTGGCGGGCTGAGCGATTTTCTTGAGCATGTTACCTTCACACAACGACTTGTACGGACTGATCAGAGACATTTGTAGTAGAGAGACTGGGTACTTGATGATTGGCCCATTCAAATTCTGTAATTCCTGTTGTGTGGCACAATCTGAAAGTCTGAGCAATATCTACGGGGAACATTCATAACTGACGCCGTGCAAGAAACTGCTGCAAGTTAATAATTGACGTCAACCCATTCACATTATTGCTACCCTCCCATATAATTTGGCAGCACAAAATCTTCCTGATATATTTTTTTGAAAAAATGAGTAAAGAAGGTATAACTCCTTACTCATTTTTGAAACTGCTTACTTCCTTAATAAGAAATCATGTTGTACCTGCGAAGCCTCAATTCTTATGTCAGAAAAAAGAGTAGAAGAGAAGAGAGCAATGGATATGAGCAGACTCTAAGCAGTAACTGTCACAGGGCCAAAGCTTGTTATACAAATGCAAGTAGGAAGTTAAACAAACAAGCTCCACCCATTTTCTGTTGGAAACTGACACTACTACAGTAGGACCATCTGAACGACAGCAACATTGATGAGCCCGTTGGATTCCGGGAGTCGTGAAACACATTACAGGAAGTAAAACTAAAGTCAAGTCTCCTTTTACAAACGTCTCTGGGACTGACGGTGTGAAGCAAATGGTGTCAGATATAGGAGACTGGAAGGAAGAGTATGCAGATTTATAACCAGAATGGGGCAAGACTCATGCTTTGGCATTTCTTTGTTCTGGTCAGGCTTTTAATCATTCTCTGATTTAGATTTATTAAAAAATTGTGCATTTATTATTCAGATTTTAATTTAAGATGATAGTTTAAAAATTAGGATGGCAATGTAGATTTTAATAATTTTTTTTAAACCTTTAATTCAAAATAGAGTGTAAAATTTCAGATGATAATTGAGATCATAAAAAAGTGGACCTTTAATTTAAAATAATTTTGAACATGTAAATAATAGTAAACACTTTTATTATGTTGAAAATAATTTTTTAACTCTTATGGAATTATAGTTACTTTTTGAGGAGTGAAATTTCAACAGTGTTATTAAATATATCAAAAGTATATTTAATACTGGCTCGGTGGCCAAGAGCATTAAGATGTCGCTCCCTACAAGTGCGAGTCAGAGGTTCTAATCCTATTGAAGGCATGGATGTTTCTCCCTTGCAAACTTGGCACTTATTCACCACTTCAAGTGCGACTGTTACACTACGAGGTGGCAGTTTAGAGAAAGTATCTTCGGATAGGAAATCAAAACAAAAGAACATTCCTGACCATAGACATTATTTACAAGTACTAATACTTTATGAACAGATCTCGTATCCAATATACTAGAAAATACCAACTTTCAGGATTTTATTTTCAGAAGGAACAATTTTTTGTCTCTGATATATTTTTTTTTGTATACCATATCAGAGACAAAAAAGCATAACTGCAATGTACAGAAAAAATGCAGTTGCCTTCATAGCTAATATTTTTTAATTTTAATCCACAACACACTACATTCTTGATTAGTTAAAGCAGTTTATTGCTCGCTAGCTAGCCAAATGTTCGATGTTATCATTATAATTATTTCAATTTTTCGTTTGCAGTTTTCAGTAAGGATGAAACATAACTGGAATCCGACAAAATCATTTAAAGTTTGTAGTCAAAAATTTAACAATGGCTGTGCATCCAGAGACCTGAGCAATCCATCCTACGCAGAAAAACTGTAATGATCGTTTCATTATGTTTTGGGTGCATTGACAGCTAGGTCATTTTGCGTTCTTTCACATGACTAATATCTGTATACAACTGAGAATTCAACAGGATTATTTTCTTTTATGCATTCCATGCCCACGGCAGGATTCAATCCCGTACCCCGACGGATTCGAGAACTGGAAAAATTCTACGCCCCAGCCCTCTCGGCCACTGGGCCGGATATCCAAATTTGATGGGTGCAAGACATAAGCATTACAAAAACAGAAGAAATCATTGATCTCTGTCAGTTCTGTAATTTCTGAGCTAGCTGAAGATTTTTATCATGACGCTGCCACTGAGCTTGTAGCAAGAGAGTGTGAGTTAGCCACTAGTGATTTGCAAAACCAGAGTATTGGCTTCATGTTTGTTAGTTGTTTGAGTGGTAGGTTAGGTTAGATTATAATACAAACAGATTTGTCTTTGTTGATAAACAAAAGCTATACTGATCTTGGTTGTAATAAAAAAATCTTGAGCTAGCTGAAGATTTTTATCGTGCAGATACTTTTCGGAAGGTTTTCACCCTTAATCGTTTGCTTGTTTACTAATATGACTGTTAATACATTGAAATACTCCCAACCTAAACAACCATTCGTGTGCACAAAGAATACTGATAGCAGTTGCAACTCCAAATGTAGTTCTCAATTCTCTCGTCGGATGGCGGTCTTGCAGCTTGCAAGAGGCGAGTACAGCTCTGTAGATTATTTATTGTCCTAACATTGAAAATGAACAAACGATTGCTGTACATAAACCACAACTATTATTGATATTGAAAAAAAATGGAAAGAAAAATTCTGACAACCTGGATTTGAACCAGGAACCATGGTAGAGCAATTGGGACATCCCAGACATGGTAGACCAAAGCTGTTTCCAAACAGGAAATGGGAAATACCAAAGCCTGATTATAATGCCAACTAGTAGCCACACACATAAACTAATTTCTTTCCTATTGCACAAGAGCCGCCTGAAACCAGTGCAAAATATCAAACAAACGGACCTCACTTTACAAATATAAAGGGTAAGAAAATTACATTTTAATTCAGAAACCCATTTATTATGGGTCGTAATCTGGTCAGGTTAATCTATCATTTAGTAAATTAAAAAAAAAAAAAACAAATTGTATGTATAAAATAATAATTTTATTTTCATAAATAAAATGATAAACAAAAAAAAAAGCATTTTTTCTTTTATTGTTTGACTTTATAAATAAAGATTTTATGTACAATTTCAAAAAAATCAAAAACTGTATTTATATTTTTCTGTTGAACTTTGATTTTTAATATACTGTATCAAATTATTGCTGGTAAGAAGAATACATGCACTTTTTTATTTAAATTTTAAACTGGAAACTATTAACAGAGCATGATTTTCAAAATTTCATTTCAGTTGAAAATTTAAACAGACCATGCAAATAGAAATTTGTTTCTAATTCTTTGCTTCAAAGGTTTCTGCCAAGCTATACATAATTTTCAATTTTTTATACATTATATTAATTTGCAAGCAAAGGAACCTATAATCTTTAAAAACTACCATTTGGTACTTTTAAAATTCAGGATTTAAAATTTAAAAAGACAAAAAAAAAAAAAAAGAAAACAAGCCATTATCAGAATGTGCAGCAGGAAAATGCTTATATCTCAAATCCTCCTATTTCAAATTTAATATTAGACTGCCAAGATCCTTTTTTTCCAGGTAGGTCTTCATGCCATGGCCCAGCCTCTTAAGTTTCCTTGCAATTAAATCTATTTACGTGAATTAATCTTAGACTGGAAGCATGATGCCAAATTTTTTTTAAGGAGTTTCATACATCCTTTTTGTATGTTTTGTTGACATTATCTAAAAATCTTTATTTTCTGGTTCAGGACGGTGGCAACCTTATTTAATTTCAAATAAGAGCAAACAGGTTTTGATTGAATGATATAAGCTTCAATTTTAGAGTCAACTGTTTTATAAGTAATAATTTACTTATTGATCAATAGCTTAAAAGAGAATTATAGCAGAGTCAGCACAGACTTAAAGAGATGGGCCAGGTCAGATCATCTTAATACATGTAGTCAGAAAAATTTAATGTTTCAAATGCCAAGTAGAACCAAACGTTTTATAAATATATTCTTTATATTTCTTGCATATGTATATAGGGGTGTATGTTCACGTGTGTGTGTTTATATACAATGTACTGATTAATGATGTGTCTGATGATTTTGTTTTCATTTTAACAACATTCAACTTGAATTTGATTCATCACAAAATAAACAACAGCAATGGAAGGAGAAAAGATTCTTCATAACGCTTTGACCTTCAGCTGCTTCATTTTAGGTGCTTTTTTCTTCAATTCTCGTCTATGTTCTCTTTCCTGTAAAATGATATTTGAGCAACTTTTTAAAAAAGTGAATCTGTATAAAATAAAGATTAAAAAAAAAAAATAAACCTAGCACATAAATCTCCTCTACTATTAATACCAAATTTTGTTGTGTTATCCATTTATTTTGTTGAGAATCATAAGAGATGCTATCAAAAAGTTCCGGGACTGGTTCATTCAAAGAGAAAGTACTTCATTTAAAGACATTTACACAGTGTCTCCAGCATTCCTGCTTCTTCAGGATTGTATCCTGGAAGTGTTTTTGTTGAAATGAGTCAAGCACCTTCTGCGATTTCCATATCAAAACGGGACCTTTCAACTGCATCTCTTCATTTTCGAAAAGGGGGCAAAGTCTGCAGGAGCCAAATCTGGCTGTGGAAGCCAAATCATATTGTTTTTCACAAGAAACTCACATTTGAGGATAGCTCAGTGAGAAAGGTGCATTGTTGTGGTGGAACATCCAGCTTTTTTTCACGCTGCAGATCTGGTCCCTTTTGCCGAACATCCTCCTTCAGTTGCTCGAATTTGCTAGTTCTCAAATTTAATCTCCATGATAAAATCACAGACAATCTCACACACATGGTCCCAATAGCAGTATTTTCTCAGTCGCCAATGCACATGAAACAAAATCCTTTGAAAAGCTGATTTATGAATGTTGGGGCTATCATTTACTGTACGGATATTTGTGGGCTTGTGCTGCCATTTACTTGTGAGATGCACAACAAGTCCCGGAACTTTTTGATTGCACCTCGTATACTCTATGACAAACCAAAGATTTTAATTAAAGAAATAGGCATATGATATTTAATGACAGTAAAATTTATGCACCAAGAAACCCTACTCTCAATGATTCTGGAGTAGGGACTTTGACTGCATTTTATTTCATGTTAAATTTGTAAGCTTAAGTAAGACCTTAAAATTTTATTTTTTAATTCCACTCCTGCATTATCACTTTCTACAACCAAGCATAGGAACAAGATGTCGCCAATACCAAAACCAGATCCTTACGCACTCCAATGGTGCAATGAAAAACGCAAACATCCAGCTTCTTTATAGGAACTTTTAGTTTTTCATTGTGCTGCCAGAGGGTGCAAGGATCAGGTTTTGGTTAAAGCTCTGGATAGGGAAAGTAACGACATTCTTTTCCCTGTCAATTTGCCGCCAAACTCACGCGCTGATTGGTCCAGAGCTTGTCACATGCTCAAATCCGCCATTTTGGACCCAGCTGCTCAGGTAAACTTAAGGGTGTTTGTGTAAGGACTGTTCAGTGTTGCGTTGTTTTCTATTCCGAAATGCTGCAGTATTGCGCTGTAAATTGTATACGAGACAAGAAAAAGGTAGCAAACTTTTCCGTCTACCATTCTGTAAAGGAAATGAAGAGAATTTAAAAATATGGCTGCATCGAATTGGACGAAAAACTGGAATCCAAATGCCTACTGTCGATTATGTGAAATAAATAATGAGTTTTTTTATTGTACAGAAAATCTACATTATATTCTCAAAAATCTAAGTAAAATACAGTAGAAACAGTCGAATCCTGTCATTTACGCTGCCGATAATAGATATCCCGCTTTATTCATAAATTTGTATCGTATTATTCTCCTTGGTCCCGTCTTCGTGAAAGCTATTTCTATGTAAATACAGTCTTTTATACGAAATGATTTCCTCTCAAATCCCAAATAATACGATACAAAATTATGAAACTCATTCAAAGAAAGTTATTTTATTTGAGATTTTTATTTAAAAGATAAAACAGTGGGAAAAAAGTTTTCATAGTGATGCGGTTATGAAAGCATTGCGAATTCTGATTTCTTCAATTGAACATAAACAACCAAGCATGGTTGTTGCATAATACTGTAAAAAAAATGTAATTTCCAACAAGTGCACACGTTCATGTAGAGAGATTTCGATAACGGAGTTTATTTTCCGAAATATACAAATGAATAAATAAATTCGTGAATATTTTATGTAATATACACGATCTCAAGCTTAATTCATAACGTGTAGGACAAAATCTCCAAGTTATTTACGCTGCCGGTCCCGATTCCCGCTTTATTCGTTTATTCTCCTTGTCCCGTCTTCGTGAAAGCGATTTCTACATAAATACAGTTTTTTAATACGAAGTGTTTTTCTCTCAAATCCCAAATAATACGATACAAAAGTTTATGTATTATACACTAATTCACAACATGTAGGACAATATCCCCTAAGACAAAAGCCCCAATTATACTATATTGTATAATGGTGTTATTAAACTACAAAATTTCTGTTAATAATAGAAATGCTTCACAGAAGACCAGTTTGAGCAGTACAGGAAAAATGGAATAAGAAAGTTAAAGGCCAACGCTAAACCATCAATATTTAGCCACAGAACACAAGTGGCGGAGGAGAATGGAACAGATGAAAGCGAATCTGCTTCAGACAATGTGGATAACAACACTGCTAATGAAGATCCCTCTGAAGATGCTGAAAATATGGAGCAATTTTGTTCAGAAGAACGCAACTCGCTGTTTTACTTTGAAGGAAGCTTTGTTAATTCACTAAAAAGGAAATGCACACTCTGTGACCTATGTAGAAAGCGTTAGCGAAAACGAACATGCCAGGCTGACGGAAATAAAAAGTTATGCTAAGGAATATAATATTGACAAGGATCCTCTGAATTACATATCAAAAAATGTATTTCAAGTCCTAAAAATTGCTGAAAAACAATTCCGAGCAAAAGAAGATGTTCTGAAATCCATTGTAAATGTGATCGATTTAACTGAATGGACAGTTAATGTTTCGAATAGAATAATTTTTCTTGAATGTTGTGATGTGAAAAAAAAATTAATTCGCTCTTTCCATACTTCTCGATTGTTCTTGCTCTTGCGCAAATATAATGAAAGTATTGGGACCCAAAAAACTTCTGGAAAATGTGGAAGCAAGTGTTGGGATACGAAATGCTGTAAAAAATGTAAAATAAGTTTTGTTTTCACTTAGATATGAATAAACCAAGTTTCATATTAAAATGTTAAATATTCATTTTATTAACACAAAATCCCTATTTTCATTTCAAAGTAATGGATGAATGTTTACTTCAGCATAATTCAGTTTTGAATAATTTATTTTTTAATTTTTTTTATTAATTTTTGAAATTGACTCAGTACTAATTAGTAAAAGTTTAATCACAATAACCTAAAATTAGTCGATGAATTAAGTTTTCCTCTTAAATGCAGACAAAAAATGTAACTGTGGGCTTAGCCAATACAAGGTAAGTGGGTCCAAAATGGCCGCCAAAACTAGCAGACGCTCAACTTGTCGTTACTTTCCCTATCCAGAGTTTTAGTTTTGGTATTAGCAACATCCAGTCATTTCAAAACATCTAGCTTCCTATTGGCATAACAATATACTAAAATGGCAGTTAATACAAAATTTCATCCACGAACTGCCTGCCAAAATTCTGAAATCAAGCAGCAGTAAACAGATGCAAACTGATGTATAAACTTCTGTGAATTTCATTAAATAATTTATATTACATGTATTTCTAGTGCATTACAAAGTACATCAGTTTTCTGTTTGGATATGCTTGAAATTTAAAAAAATTATTATTAAAAACACTAGCAGAAAACTCTAGAAAGGCAATTTAAGCCTTTGCTATCCATCTTTTTCCAGTAAACCTCTTTTCTGTTACCACCAGGTTTGAGATCAAAAGATCCCATTACCATTATGCTTTATGAGCAGGGTTAGGAACCTTAGATACCAAAAACATGTAAAATATGTAGTTTTCATATTCCCTTAAAATTACTGAAATATTCCTTTTAACAAACAAACAAATTAGAAACTTCATCATTTAAAAAAATTTTTTTCGAATTTTCATTAAGAATTTTTACTATATTAATTCTAAGCGTTTTCATGTATTATTTTTAAGATATTTCAAAATTTAATAAAAAAGACCAAGAGGGGTTATCACTAGCTTATTTGGTAACACAGCAAATCCAAACACTTCATAAAAATACATTTTGACTATATTCTGTGTGAATGTGAATATTTTGGAAACTGAGACGATAATAATGCGATGAGTGAACATTCGTTTCCAAGAGTTATTAATAATGAGCATAAAATGACGATGCAGTGACAAAACATAAATAAGGCAGCGTCTATTGAGGAGGGAAAGGAGTCATACGTGTCTCCCTTGGGCTCCCTATCAAACATCCAAACGACTGGCAAAAATTTATGTGCCTGGAAAGGAAAGCGAAAGAACGAGTATTGGTCAGAGAAACTCTGCAGCTAAAACAGAAAAAAATCTATATGGGTATTGGAAACATCTGAACAACGGGAGTTTCGAATGGAGCAAGAAGGTATAAGAGCTAAGTCAAGGGCAAGAAAAACTTGGGTTTAAAATATCCAGTGATAGTCCCTTCGCCCTTTGGTTCTATTGAGTGAGTTATTATTTAACCAATTTGGAGTTATAATTTAACTTTTTGAGATTGTTCTATTTACCTACAAGTGTAATTATTCCGGACAACGCCAGGTCCTCTGCTAGTCCTAGAGTGAGCAGACTATTGAGAAAGAGCGGAAAGACGGCAGAGGAAGCACTCCTTTAGCTCTGTGATATATAAAGAAGAATGTTTGTGTGTTTGTGGGTGGGTGAATGTTAAACAAATCTACAGTTTTATTCCGATCTTGATGAAATTTTGCATACTTGACCTTCAAAGCATGAGGAAGGTCACTGTTTACCTCAGATTTCGAAAAAATAATAATTATCAATAATAAATCGATATTCATAATGATGGCAGGACATATTAATGAGAAATATCTCATGATCAACAATGGAAGGCAAATTTTGTACAACAATAGTTATCAACAATGGTATCAACACTCAATTCACAAACACTCTGCATGGACCAAAACTATACGTGTATATCTCATGACCAGCAAAGCAAAGTTTGTGCTATATAAATAAGGTTTAATTTGTAACAATGCATAGAATTCCTGTTATTGAGGCTTTTCTTAGAATTCAGAGTTCTTAGTACTTAACAATTTCTTGAAAATCTTTAAAAATGATCAATAACTGGAGATAATGGAGAGTGAGCAGACTATTGAGAAAGAGTGAAAAGATGACAGAGGAAGCAGTCCTTTAGCTCCGTGATGTATTGAGCAAATGGTAAGCATGTCAATAGAAGAATCGGCGACCGCTAGACTACACAAAGTGATGAATGGCCAAGTTTTGCTTCAAGACATCGAGAGAAGAGTGGGAATTGCAACAACATCAAGTGTACATCTAAAGTAAGTTTACGTGACTAAGAAATTATTTAGACTAGAAGTGGCATACTTGGAGAGGTCCATCTATTGTGAGCATTTAAAAATTTTTTTTTTCAAATTTTCATTATGAATTTTTGCTGTATTAATTCTAAGTGTTTTCATGTGTCAATTTTTAAGATATTGCAAAATTTAATAAAAAAGACCAAGAGGGGTTATCACTAGCTTATTTGGTAACACAGCAGATCCAAACACTTCATTTTGACTATATTCTGTATGAATGTGAATATTTTGGAAACTGAGAAGCTGATAATGCAATTATTGAACATTTGTTTCCAAGAATTATTAATAATGAGCATAAAATGATGATGCAGTGAAAGGACATAAATAAGGCAGCGTCTATTGAGGAGAAAAAGGAGTCACACGTGTCTCCCTTGAATTCCCTATCAAACGTCCAGACGACTGGCAAAAACTTACCGTAAATCTTCTACTATAATGCGAATTTTTTTGGCCTAAAAAAGCATCTAAATTTGCTGGGTCGTATTATACAAGAGGATAAAAATCAGCCCTCCGACGACTGCGGCCGGAGGAGGTTTTGTCCTGATAACATTACCGTATATTATACATTAATTGCATTGCATATTCAGTGTCCAGTTCATTATACAATAAATTAATTCACTTTTTATTCGAATTTCTCGTTGCCAACATCTAACAACATCGAAAATAACTTCTCCCAAACATCGATACTTCTAAATAGGCCTACTTCCAAACTGCCTCGAACCGAAGCCTACAAGAAAGCTTATGCAGTGAAAATATTAAACTGAATAAAGATTACTTGTCTTTTTATTAAGAAAATTGATGTACTGTTGTGTTTTTTTGTCGATGTGCAAGTGAGAAAGCTTTCCATCTCAATGTAGAGCTATAAACTTCCAAACTGCCTCAATGAAGTTGAGGCAGTTGCTTTTGTCGAAGTTGCTTTCTGTGCTGATGACATTCAGACGAATTTGCCCTGTATTATACATTAATTACATTGCATATACAGTATCCAGTTAATTATACAATAGATTAATTCACTTTTTATTCGAATTTCCCGTCACCAACATCTAACAACATCTAAAATAACTTCCAAAGATCGATATAAACTCGCTTTTATGGGGCAAATGTTCCAAAATTAAATTGAATTTGAAAGACCTGTTCGAAGACACAGATGAATCAGATTTTGAAGGTTTTTGAATATTAAATATCCAGACTATTTAAAAATAAAGATTTTTTTTCTGTATATGTTTGCACATTTTATTTCTCGCGAGGAGTCAAAAATGGGGGTCGCATTATACAAGAGGATAGGATTTTTGCCGATTTTTTGGGCCGAAAAAGTGGAGTCGCATTATACAAGGGTTCGCATTATAGTAGAAGATTTACGGTATGTGATAAGGGCAATATAAACTTGGGTCTAAAGTATCCAGTGATGTTCCCCGCTGGTGAAGATGGATATTTTAATGAGAAGTCAAAAAGAAGTTAAATAACGTCCCAGTATATCACCTAGAATTCCTGTTTTTCGGATTTTTCTTAGAATGGATATTGTATTGATTGAGTTATTATTTAACCAATTTGGAGTTATAATTTAACTTCTTGAGATTGTTCTGTTTACCTACAAGTGTAATTATCCCGGGCAACACCGGGCCCTCTGCTAATAATAATAATAATAATAATAATAATAATAATAATAATAATATAATCATATAATAAATGATAATAAATTCAAGCATAATTGAAGAGAAATGCAAAGTGTGATAATACTATAACGATACGAGGGGAGTTCAATAAGTAATGCAACATTTTTTTCTGAAAAAGGGGGTTGTTTTATTCAGCATTCAAATACACCATGTT
This sequence comes from Rhysida immarginata, assembly GCA_023313115.1. Lineage (NCBI taxonomy): Eukaryota > Metazoa > Arthropoda > Chilopoda > Scolopendromorpha > Scolopendridae > Rhysida > Rhysida immarginata. The sequence goes on from JAHWFO010020357.1 coordinate 844,527, forward strand.
ATTCCCTAATCTTTTAGCTACACAACACTATTTTTCAACGTAATCTCCATTCAATGCTACGGCTTTACGCCACCTTGAAGTGAGGGCCTGTATACCTGCACGGTACCATTCCACTGGTTGATGTCAGAGCCAACGTCGTGCTGCATAAATAACTGCTTCATCATCCGCGTAATGCGTCCCACGGACTGCGTTCTTCATTGGGCCAAACAGATTAAAATCCGTCGATCTGCTCGAATGAGAGTATTCGCATGTTCCGACATTGCAGGAGTCAGAGCTGTGCATGGCCGGCCAGCTCGCGGAAGATCAGACAGTTTTGCTTGACCTTGCAGCGATGATGACACACGCTTTGCCCAACGACTCACCGTGCTTTTGTCCACTGCCAGATCACCGTTGACATTCTGCAAGCGCCTATGAATATCTGAGATGCCCTGGTTTTCCGCCCGTTGTTGGGAACGCACTTCCATTGTAGACGCCACTTTAACAGCTCACTATAGCGCTGTCACATATCGGACATCAATGAAACTTTTCGAGACGAAGCGGAAATGTTTGAAAATGTTTCACAAGAAATGTCCAGTTTTTTCAAAAATTGGCCGAGAAAAAAAATGTGTTGCATTACTTATTGAACTCCCCTCGTAAATAATAAAGAATAGGGCAAGATTTCAATGAGAAACACTGAAGAGTCTTTACTGCTTGGTTTTATGAAGGCATTTCAGAGAAAACTATTGTTTTAGCATCATGCAAAAATTGTGTGCTAATACCTCCCACTTGCGTTGCTTTTCTGGATCATCTTCATTAAGAATCTTCTCTTTTTCGGCCCGCCTCTTCTCCTCTCTACGTTGCTGTGCTGCTTCAGCTCGTTGTTGGTGCGTAGTTTTCAAAAATGCTTCCTCTACACGAAGACGATTCCGCTCAGCTTTGGTTTTAGCCTGAAATTTAATGCCAAAGAATTTAATAATTTCTCTATTGAGGCAAGTTTTTAAGAGAGCATTCATCACAGAAAAATTATTGTTCACCAAAAATTATACTTTTTATATAACTTTGAATGTTTTTATTCAATATATTTTTTTTCTATATTTTGATGTCATGTAATTTTAAAATTTAAGATAAAAATGTATGGTAATTATTCAATTAATCTTTAGTCAGAAATTGGTAATAATGGAGTTTTTAAAAAAAGAATTAAAAAAAACCTTTTTTTTTTAAAAAATTTTACAAGTGTTTATGGATGCGACTTAAAGAGAATTTTTTCTCCTTGATAAATACAATAGAACCCTGGTTTAAGTTTCCTGCTTTGTATACGTAATTACATTTTTTTTTGCTTGATCCTCCCGAAACTCCTATACATGTAAAAAGAACTTTGATCCGACGAATTTCAAATGAAACTAGCATATAATGTTTAATATACCGGTATATTAAAAGTACATTATACAGTATACTAGCTAAGATGTCAGTCTTTGCCGAGCTTTTCAACGTAAAACGAAGGTGGGATTTCAGTATCTATCTACTCTAGGAAAATACTAATGTTGTTTAAGGTTTGATCCTGGGACTTGTTAACTGTCATTGCATAAGCTGGGTAAACCGGAAATTGTCGACGTTTTTGAACTCTACAAAATGATCAGTCGCCTGTAACGGTATTATTGGTACTAAAATGAATTGCCTGCGTTATTCCCACTGAGTATTGTAGCTTGTATTGAATCTGATTATTCCAAATTAACTGTTTTATTGTTTAATACCCAAAACGTTCAATCTAATGGTCGTCGACCCTACAATTTACCGACAACGTCAGGCGTTGCTGTGGTTTTTTACCTGGCGTTGTTGTGGTTTTTTAATAGCAAATGGTGATACTATTTTGCACCAGCGCATAGAAAGTAGAGTTCGTTGGATTTTAGAAAATTACCCATGGTATATGATCCTTTGCACTGTGTGCTTACGTTTCCGTAAGGAACGCAAGGGTGGCTTATTCTGTGCAGTCGAAAAACAATGCTCATACCAAACTTGTTACATACACCAGTTTTATGCTGACGATTTTCAAATTCGTCACGTAAATGTTTAAGCTCGGCGAAGACTGACAATTATAATAAAAATCGTACCTTCCCGTTTTCGCCGAGCTTGTCAAGGCAAAACGAAGACGGGAAACAAAATTGTTTCTGTTTATAAAGTGTATTCTGAAGGGTTCGAATCCACAATATCAAGGTTGTCGAACATGCCATGTAATGAACGCGCCAAAGTAGCATTGCTCTTACAAAAGTGTTGTGCCTGGCATAACCGAGCAGAGTCAATAAGCAACATTAAACACCCATACACTATAAAAAAGAAATATATTTAGTAAATCGCATGTGCAGGATCTGCCTTTGCATTGAAATTCTGCATGTTGTGATTGAATGGGGATATTACAGATTGAAGTTACATTTAGATCAGACCTAAATTGAACACTGAATGTGCTATTCGCCCTACCATTAATTGTAGTGCTGCAATTCCACTTGTTGCCATTGCCAGGGCAATTTTGCCTTCCAATCAAACAGTCGCCAGCATTTTTTCCAGCAAAAACGATTTACCGGTTTCGCCCGGACCATCCAACAACAGTCTCCTTTCTGGCGTCTCATTGCAAACAGCATTTAATATGTGATTGTACACAATCGGCTTTTAATCATTTAAGAGCGATATTTGATACCAGTGGATTTGAATCCTGGAACGCTTCAACTTCTTGATCAGCAAACTGATGCAATTGAGGCATCCCTGGATAATCCTTGAGTCAGTGTTCATTGTTCGTCAGATACTGGTCCAAATCTCTTAATGTGAGATACAGCACTCGAAGATTGATTGCTTCTGAGTTGAATTGATGCTAATGGTCTTCTGACCACGCATCTGTAAAACTATTCCACATTCGCTTAGGTTCCTGGGGACTTACAGTATGCCAGAATGACTGCAAATAGATGTCAGAGTTGTCAAATCTGGATAGCAATTGCTTCACGCATCGCATGCAATGATGCCATTCTTTATCGTCCTTTAACAGCCTTAGATCTTTTGAAGCCTCCTGGTAAGTAACTTGTAATGTACTAACAACTCTTCGAAGATCTTCAAATGAGTTTGGCCCATGAACATAGCATAGCAATCGATGCTGTCGACTTCCATACTCCGCTGGATACGCACAGGCTTCTTTGACTTTCGAGATTGTATGAAATTTTCGCTTCGTCGGCGCTATTACCCTATTCATTAGGAATGGTTAGTCACACTGTTTACTAATTGTTACCGTATTTACTCGATTCTAAGGCGCACTTTTTTGCTGATATAAGTACATATTGCACTAAAACATGTTGATTTTGATTTTTGAATAAAGTTATAAAGTTGATTTTGGTGCGCCTAAGATTTGAGGAATAATTTTTTTTCAAAAATGGTCATAAAAATCAGCATGCGCCTTAGAATCGAATAAATACGGTATTACACGCATCAAACAATTATCAAGCTATTTTTCGAATCTCCCACATGTAGATTTAAAGTAGATAAATTGGTGCTATATTGTTAAAAAGAAAGGAGATTTTTAATTTTTTTTTTTTGTCGTGTCATTTGCTTTTGTTAGCATTGAAGCCAGTCGTACGACAGGTACCACAACAGTCGAATCTGTAAATTTGATTTTAATTTAACTCAAGTATTTTTTTATTAATAAGGCCTATTGTTGCAGCAACTTTGCCTTGCATGAGATATACAACTCAGTTGCAAAAATATACGTTCACCTGACTTCCGATGCTTAACCTTATTTTATTTTTAAGCTTGTAAAAAACATAAAAGAGCGAATCCAATTCTACATTTGTCTAATGGGTTTTAGACTGTTAGAAGGTTCTAGGAAAAATAATACTAAATTGTTACATGATTGTAATGGATATAATATATTAATAACTGATCATCCATGCATTGCAAAAATATGCAATCGCCCTTTTACGTGTTACAAAAATTTCCGATCACCCCTTAAATAATAGAAAGGTTCTTTAAACTGCTAGTTAATTTGCATAAACTAAAAGCTCCACAATTTTTGTACTTGTATATGGACTTAAATACTGTGGAGAAGTAGCTAGGTATTTTCCTGATATCGAAAAAACCCAAGACAGATTTCAGTGATGCCGCTAGGCAAAATCAGCGTGGCGCAGCGCCATGCTGCCCCTTGCTCCGCCACGCTGCCCCTCGACCCCGCCACGCTGCAAATAAATGCCTACAATGTGCGGCTTAAGTATTCATTGGAGCTTATCATTGTAGTGTGAGTGATTTAAAGCCTAAACATTTTAATTAAACTGGTACGTACATTCATTTAAATTATTAACTGCATCAGTTGGTAGCCGTGATGAGCTGTTTATTGCGTTACTCCTTGTGCTTTTTTATCCTTCGCGCTGACAAGTCGAGCCTTTTGTATTCGTGTGTGGTGGTTTCCTGTGGTCGCTTTACTGTTAAACAAACAGCTTCGTTCGCGAGAAGAATTATTCCTCAATAAGCTTTCATGTTTAAATTAGCATTAATAAAATGTTGAGAGATAATACAGATCAACTGTATAAGGCATAAAGTTTAAAAATCTTAATGCAATCATTATTCGCAATTTTATCCTGTTGAAAATTATACTTTAAAAACTATTGAGGACTGTACCACCAGATGATGTCTTTTTGTGGCATCACAAAGTAAGGAAGAGATTGGCCTAGAAGAAATTAGAAAGCCTTAACATGCCCTAATTGCATACAGATTCCGAAGTTAGCATTATGCCTTAAAAATATAAATGTAGGTCACTGAAATGCCCATGTACTTTTATTAACTTTAAAGCAAGAATTTAGCTGCATTCAGTGCCCCATTGCCTTCGAGTGCGCCATGCTGCCCTTTGTTTCTGTAGCCATCACTGTTTTTAACTGCCAAAATGGGACGTGGTAAAACAACTAGTGAAGAACTTCGCAATTTAATGGTGCAGAAACATTTGGAAAAACTTTAAATTCGTAAAATAGCTGCCGATTTAAAAATCTGTCAAAGTGTAGTGGTGGAAATAATCAAGAAATGGAAAATAACAGCAACCCCTTCGGCAATCAAGCAGAGTGGTCATCCACAGAAAACATCAAAATGAGATGATAAACTCCTTCCAAAAATTTTAAAAGGTAAACTTCATGTTACCATATCCGAAGTCACAACAGACTGGTGTGAAAAAACTGGCGTTATTGTTTCAAACGCCACTACAAGAAGAAAACTACTGCAAATGATGAAAAGATGCAAGTGGGCTAATGAGCATCTAAAATGGTCCTTGGAGAAATGTCATCTTTAGTGATGAGTCAAAGTTTACGGTTTGCTATGGTGAAGAAGGACGAAAAGTCATCCGTAAGAAGACTGAAGCGTACGCACCGGAACATCTCAGTAAAAGTGTAAAATTTCCTGATTCAATAATGGTGTGGGGCTGTATGAGTGCACAAGGTGTTGGGAAACTTAAAGTCATCAATGGAACAGTAAATGCATCTTTCTATCAAGACATCTTGGAGGAATGTTTACTCCCATCTTTACCGAAGCTAGCCAGAGATGGAAAAGCGGTTTTCCAACAAGATGGGGCAGCGCCACATCGAGGCCGGACAACAACGACATGCCTTCGTGTGAGAGACATCGACTTACTGGAAAACAGGCCTTCGAACAGTCCAGACTTTTCACCAATTGAGAATCTTTGAAGAATTTTGAAACGAGCTATCAACAAGAAGCCCTGAACAAGAGAGTAATTGAAAAATTTCGTGGAAACTGAATGGGAGAAAATCCAGGCTGATGAATGTGAAAAGCTAATTTCAAGCATTCCAAATCGTTATTTCTGCTAAAAGTGGAAACACCAAGTACTGATCGGAAATTTTTGTAACTCATGAAAGGGCGATTGCATATTTTTGCAATGCATGGATGATCAGTTATTAATTTATTGTACCCATTACAATCATGTAACAATTTAGTATTATTTTTCCTAGAACCTTCTAACAGTCTAAAACCCATTAGACAAATGTAGAATTAAATTCGCTCCTTTATTTATTTTTTTTTACATACTTAAAAATAAAATAAAGTTAACATAAAAAGTCAGGTGATCGTATATTTTTGCAACTGAGTTGTACATTGTTGGTCCGCGCATATTGTTGCTCATGCATTGTCGCTTCATGACGGACGGATCAAGCAAAATATACATATAGATACTAAATTGTGTCCCAAAATGAATTATATATTGATTTTGGTGCCATTTTTTTTTGTGGTACAACTGTGGTACAGTAGAGATTTTTATATGCTGCCATTATTAAACATTGAGGTTAAATTATGCAAAACTACACAATGGAACAACGTATAGAAATTGTAAAAATTCACTTCAAAAACAGTGAAAATTTTAAGAAAACTGTTCACAGATGCCAAACTATTTTTGGTCACCATAATGCACCTTCTCCTAGCAGCTTTGACGCAAGATCCAAATTAATAATATGAATTTGGAAGATACGTGGTTTCAACAGGACGGTGCAACATGTCACACTGTCAATAAAACAATGCAGTCGTTTCAAGAAAAATTTAATGGTCATGTTAGCGAAATGATTGTAAATTGGCCGCCGAGATCACATGACTTGACGCCGTTAGACTTCTTTCTCTGGGGTTATCTTAAAGATAAAGTGGACGTGAATAAACCACAACTATTGAGGCCCTCAAAGATGAAATTCAACACAACATTGCTGAAATTTCCCAGCAACATTTTATGTCAATATGTTATGGAAAATTTCCTCAAAAGAGTGAATTTGTGCTACCAAGGCCAGGGCAGTCATTTGTCAGATGTTTTATATCACACATAATGTCCTTGTTTTTACTTTCTAATAAAGCAAAAATATTATAATTTTCCCATGAAAAACGCATTTTATTAAAAAATTAAAATGTCAGCTCATTTTGGGACACCCTTTATAGAAAGTAAATAATTCTCTTTTTTTCCCCCTTAATTTTCCATCTCCAAAAGCTAATGCAAAAGTGAATTTTCGACAACCATTGTGAAAAAGTCAATGCAAAGCATTTCATTTATTATAACTTCCCTCTCGTCACTGTTTATTGATAATAACTGAACAATATAGACATCACATTAAATAAATTTGTAACATTAAAGGTGAAAGAAATACAGTAAATACAATTCTTAAGGTTATCTAGCAGTGATTATACTACAGTACTATCAATCAAAAAGGGGGGGGGGGGGGCCGCTAATCCACAAGGAGAAATGAAACATATTTTGGCTACCAAGTTGCCATCTTCAGCAGTGAGAGACAAAAGTAAAAAAAAAAAAAAAAAAAAAAAAAAAATTGGGTTTTGGTTTTTACTTCCCCCCCCCCCCTTGTTGGTTGTTCCACTCCGAAGTTTTTGCTCAATTTTTGTTTTTGTATACTATTATTAGTATTAGCAATATTCAATTTACATGAGAGTCTTGGATCATATTCCATAAATGGCATTCATATATTCCAGTATTAAATCAATTTAACCCTTTCACTGCGTAAATAAATTTCATGGCCATTCTTGATACTGTAGGATGAGAAGCTGTGGGGGTTAATCCGCTTTCCGCAGGTAAAAATATGAAATTTTGAATGAATATATCTGCTTTACAAAGTAAAAAGGTTAAAAGATGACTAAAGAACCACTTTAAAAATTCCAATAAAGCTACCTCTTTGCTCAGTCGGAGTCGTTTGACTTTCTCCATGCAATGGAAGACCAACTGGAAGAGAGGTTTCATTGCCTCCATTGATTCAGAAGTTGTTCTTCCTCGGCCAGGGACTAAATAATAATCAAATTTAAAGCTTTTAACTCCTCTAAATAAAGCTCAAGAAGTTAATGAATAATTTGCTATCTATTTAATCATGATGATCGTAAGACATACTCACCGTTGAAAGCAAATATCAACACTTTTTTAACATCAGGAAGCTTTGTAGGTTGAGAATCCCTAAGTAAATACATTGAAACAAGTTTTTCATAAAATAACAAAAATTTCATAAGATAAAAATTTGTTCATATAAATAATCAAACAGGCATTTTTCAAGAAAGGGAAAAAACCAAATATGCAGAATTGGCAATATCACAGCCAAAAGAGCCTTTATTGCAAAATTAGTACGGCCCTATAGCCCCTCAAGGTGAATTGCTGTTGATTATGGTGAATTCATTTATTATTTTCACATAGGCTGGAAATCGTTTGTTGTTCAATAAGGTGACAATATCCAAGATTGTTTTTTTTTTTTACCGTTTTCTTCAGCAATAAAGAATCTTCATATAATGTTCTTTCCAAAGCTCATTTCAGCAAGTGTGCCACAAGAATGTATCAATCAATACATTCTCAAGAATTTATACAATGTGACAGAAATTACATGTGTAACTGTTAAAAGGAGACCTGTTGTGAATAATAATTAGTAGCTAGTTGTTGATGAATCACCAAAGGATAATCTCAATGGTGATTGCTCCCAATCAGTTAATTTTCTTAATTCTGTTTATATCAACCTAGTCCTATATCACCCAATCACCAATAACGTGGCCACCAAACACATGATCACAAGTCGGATAGATGTACGTTGCATAGGTTTTAAGCCAATGACCCCCTGAATTACAGAAGGTTGATTACAATTTATAGTAATGATTTGGAGGAGAAAATTTCTTGAGCTTTCTTATGTTCTATTTGGTAAACATGGTTGGTGAGCTATTGCAAAACGCCAGGCTGATACTGTTCCATTCCTGTTTGCAGGCTTTCCAGAGACCCTCAATGGTTGTTGGATGGCATTAAGCAAGAGCTTGTTTCAATAAAACAAATACCCAAAAATCCAATGGGTATGCATCTGATGACTTGACAGAGTTATCATGAAGGTATAACATGAATTCTAGTTTCATCTTCCAAATCCAACATAAACTGAATGGTCGAATTAGACGCATGTTTGGAGGCTTTGTCTTGATGCAGCCACACTTTGCTTTTGTCCTCTTCATACAATCCATGGATTTCCTTGTGAAAAAGTGAACTGAGCACATGTTGCCTTCCTGTCCACTCTTCTGATTGTGAGCTTGCCCCTGTACAAATATACTGCAATCACCATAAATCCTTTTGAAAAACTTTAAATGGTAAAATGGGTTGAGTAGGTTGTCATTTCATAAGTCTTGGAAAAAGAAACAACTTCTGTAGGAAACATTTTTTTCCAATCGGCTCCCTTCAGGAAATAAGCAATAAAAAGACTTTCAGGGCAAGTGCAGGTTCCATCACATTACATGTTAAAACTGCTGTCCAATTTAAGCTGATATTTTGCACAGTCTCCTCCTCACATCATTCAGGCCGAGAGGACCTCTTCCTGTGTTAGCCTTGAGCATGTCCTCCTTATTCAGTCCTACATATCCTCACTCATTTTTGGCAATTCTTGGTAGGCAATTTCATTTAGCTATCTAGAGAAAGAAATCGAGGGCAGTGAGGTCTGGAAACCAACGGGCTATGCTACCCTATCAATCCATCACAGGAAGAAGATGCAATCGACAACTTCTTACACAATTCAAGAATAATGTGCAGGGCAGCCATCCTACTGAAAATACTTGCCAACCTCGTCATTAAAGGCAGATCTTCAGGGAGTTCAGGCAGCATGTTTTCCTTAAAGTCAATATAAACTAACCCGTTCAGTTGCCCTGGAAGAAATAAGGGCCAATAATGTGGCCTCTGATAATACAACACCACATATTCACATTCCACACATTGGTCATCTACCATATGGAGTAGAAAGGATTTTCTGACCTAATAATGTGCATTATTTGTGTGATGTTGCTTTTAAACATGGCTTTGCCCATCCACAACAATGGTAAATGGAAATTTTATACAGGTTTCAAAACATTGAAAAAAAAAAAAAATCCAGTCTCTTCTGGTCGAGGAATGATCACATTCTCCAAGCATCCAGTGGAGATGAATGTGGAAGGAGTGAAAGCCGTTGAGTTCTGCCACACAATCACTTGGCTTATTCCCAAGCACAAGACGGCAGTCTCGAGATGATGGCCGGATCCTGTCGAACAGCAGCCAGAACATCAGCATCTCTCATATCTCTGCCTTTGAATCGCAAGAGGCTGAAAAACCATTTTGGAGTGACGTACAACGATGGTTTTGCCGACATTCTACTAACACCATTAACATTCATCACTGGAAACAGGCATTTTCAGTGATAACTTGTCATGATCTCAATAAACAATGCACAAGAATCGTTAACAGTTCAACCGAGATAAATGATAAACTGTACTGGTTCGCACTTATTCCAACCACTGCACATTTTAACTATTAAACAAATTTACTTACTTCAATCATGTTGTTTCATTTATAAAGTAATTAATTCTTCCTTGAATGTGTCCACCCCAATTATAATCAGACCATTCCATGAGAGGCACTATTATCAAACCCGTAATGCTGATCGTATCTGTCTGCCACAAGTTAAGTGAGAGTATTGTTGTAGGTGTATAACCATTAAAGGTTTAAAAAAATTGGTAGTCTTTACCTTAAGAGATCCAGACATTAACTCCTTACGCCATATTTAGAAAACTATTAAAACGATACGTTGTTACTGTCAAATTTAATTAGTTTAATGAGTTGCGACATGTATCTCAATTTAAAGCTATTATTCATTTATTTTAAACTACGAGGAGTGATCAAAAACTAAGGTTACAAGGCCGCTATTCCTGGACTTTCGTCTATTACAAAAAAATTAGTAAAGTGCAGTAATTTTAATACATTCGGTCAGCAATTGTGCAGAGTTTCAGCCACCCACCACCTGTAGCACTAGTTGTAGGTTAACACAAATGGCAACTCGTTTGGAAAACTGGTCTCACAAAGAAATCCGCTCGCTTATTCGATTTCTGTGAGTGAAGCAATCAGGAGGAAACGGCCAGGACTTCTCACTGAGGGCATCATCCACCTTCAATGACAACACGCAACCTCATACAGCCAAAAGACCAGCACGCTGTTGAAGCAGTTCTGCTGGGACATCATCAAACACCCTCCCTATAGCCGGACCTCACTCCAAGCGACTTTCACCTCTTTCCTCACTTGAAGGAGCACCTAGGAGACTGACAGTTCACTTCAGACAAGGACATGAAACACTTCGCGACAACATGGCTGAACTGGCAAGGACAGGATTTTTACCAGGAGGGAATATTCAAACTCATCCTATGAACCGACAAGTGCCTAAACCGATATGGAGACTATGTCGAAAAATAACTTAATGTACGTACTATCTATCAGTTGGCTTAATTGGTCGTATGAAATAAAATCTAAACGTTTCATTGCAGGCTTTGTAACCTTACTTTTTGATCACCCCTCATATATTTTACAGGATATACTTCGAAGTCTGTTTACGGATTAGATATTGAGTGCCAACTCTATTAACATTTACATGTTATTTTATTAACGTACTATGATTGTGACAATATCTATTATTGTCCTAAAGCTACAATTAATAAGCTGGGACTCTACCGTTTAGTGATGATTGTAATTTAAAGAACAGACTAGGCAATAATAATGATTCAATAATAAAAAGACCAGCAAAGCAATGCGTCAGGTTCCTTTTTCTTTCGTCCCGGACACTATAAAAACATTCAATAGAACATTTTAAGGTAAAATTAGTCTATAAAATTAAAGATTACATTGATCAAAAAATAATATACATAATTTTGTAATTTTTTACTAACCATTTGTGTATCTTTGTCAGTCTGTATCACACATGCACCCTTTAGAACCTTATGGGTCCTAACTGGGCACCATAGTATATTAATCTTTTTTAATTAAATAAATAAATAAATGTCAACAGAGCAAATTGCAAACAAGTGACCTGAAAGTCTTTTTGTTGTTGGCTTCCTTCAGGAAATAAACTGGAAAAAAAAACTTTTCCTATAAAAGTTATTTTTTTTCCTATGACCTATCTAATGACACCATATTCGACCCATGTTTCCATTTAAAATTTTTGGGCAGAACCTGGGTGTGCCCATTTCCAACCATTTCTGGAAAATGGGATATCTACCATTAAATTTTTCACATTGTCTTTAGTCATGTACGAGGCATGTTTTTTAAGTAAGTACCGTTTTGCGATTCCGCCGCCGCAGCGCTACGGTCGGCGTTCCGCGCATGCGCACTGGTTAACTACATCTCTTGTCTACGCACTGACGCCATTACAGTCTGATTCTTCATTGTATACGTTGTTTACTGAGTGTTTAAGATGCCTCCGACAATCGTGAGTCCCGCCGATTGTGAACTACGGGCTGTTATACGATTTCTTAGTGCTAAAGGCGTAAAACCGATCGATATTCATCGTGAGATCTGTGAAGTGTACGGACAAAACATTGTGAGTGATGGAATGGTAAGGAAATGGGTGAGAGCATTTAAAGATGGCCGCACAAATGTGCATGATGAAGAACGGAGTGGGCGTCCTTCGGTCGTTAATGAAGATTTGGTGCAGAAAGTGGACGAAAAGGTGAGAGAAAACAGACGCTTTACAATTTCATCATTGTGCGACTGCTTTCCTCAATATTCTCGTAGTGTTTTGTATCGCATTGTGACCGAGAACTTGAATTACCGGAAATTGTGTTCACGTTGGGTTCCAAAAATGTTGACGGATTTGCACAAAACCCAACGTTAAGGCAGTGCATTGACTTTCCTTGAGCGGTACCACAATGAAGGTGAAGATTTTTTAGACCAAATTGTTACTGGTGACGAAACATGGGTGGCCTACGTCACACCAGAATCGAAACAACAATCCATGGAATGGCGACATTCATCATCACCCAAAAAAGTGAAGTTTAAGCAAACAATTTCTGCCCGGAAAATCATGTGCACAGTTTTTTGGGACAGAAAAGGAGTATTGCTAGTGGAGTTTCTGCCTCGTAATGAGACAATCAATGCAGCGTCTTATTGTGAGACATTGAACAATCTGCGTCGTGCAATCCAGAACAAAAGACGTGGCAAGTTGAGTAAGGGTTTTGCTGCATGACAATGCCCGTCCACATGTGGCTAATCGGACCAAAGATCTCATCAAATCTTTTAAATGGGAAACTCTAGATCATCCTCCATACAGCCCTGATTTGGCGCCCAGCGACTACCATTTGTTCCTGCACTTGAAGAAACACGTGGGTGGTCAGCGTCTTCAAGACGATAACGAAGTCAAAACATTTGTGATACAGTGGTTAACAAGTCAGGCGGCAGAATTTTATGAGGAGGGTATTCAAAAACTGGTGCCACGTTATGACAAGTGCCTCAATATTCACGGAAATTATGTAGAAAAGTAGATTAAGGTACAGGCTTTCATGTAAAAATAAAATTATTGCGATATCTTTGCACGTCTTTTTTTAATTCCAAAACGGTACTTACTTAAAAAACATGCCTCGTAAAATTTTCCCCCAAAGCTATAGAACATCAAACTTTCGAGAAAAAAGCCTGATACAGGTGCCCTGAAACACCTGTTTAATCATTATTACCAGTACAACTATTATTATTACTATCATTTCGACTTACTCAGGTAATTTAGGTCCTGAGTACTGATCAGAAAAATGAATATAATCGATAAGATCTTCATACTTGTTTAAGACTGCAGTTACCTGTTGTTTAAAATTAAAAGAAAAAAAAAAAGATATTTAATACAAGTTCATTCTTTTGCTTAAACGCTAGATGATGATCGACAATCTGTGTCAAAAAAGAAAAATATAGGAAAATAATTTCTGATCTTACCACTTTACCCATCACTAAGGAGAAAATTGATAAAACTATCACCATACCCTACAACAAAATTTTGATTAAGGATTTACATTACATTTTCAAATCGCACAATATTTCTCTCAATTTCAGCAACCCTAACCAGCTTAGAAGTTTACTCGGTAATCACAAGGACAGAGTCCCTGATCATCAAAAATCTGGAATCTACAATGCAAAACGTTCCAATTGCCCTAAACATTATAAAGGACAGATGACGAGAAGCCTAACAGTTAGATTCAAGGAGCATCTTGCCCATAGACGATTTGGAAGAACTAGTGTCGGCCATCGCCAAACATTCAATTGACACAGGGCATGATTTCAAAATTGAAAATTCAAGGGTGTGTCTAAAAAGTCCGACTGGTCATCACAAAGCTCGTTTTGGAGCCACCAGTGACTGACTCAAAATTTCAACTATGTCCGATCAACGTGGGAACGGTGCAGGCATACATAACTGGCTTTATTCATTTTAAATTTTCGCCCGATTCGGACGACTCTTGATTCATAAAGTAACCACCGGTAGCAATGAGCTTTTTCATAACACGACCGGTCGCGCTAATCGCGTCCGGAATCCAATGCCGGTCGCGGTCGGCTGCCTCGGTGAGTAGCATCAAAATGGTGGACGAAATTAGAAAATTCAAGTGTTCAAGTATTTGATACGAGTGCTGTTAACATGTAAACAGCAAACTTCATACGTTTCGGTTTGTCATCTGGTTGGAGAGCTTATATTAAGCTGAATCTTGTTAACATCTTACGTATGATTTTATGTATCATGGATTTAGGCAACCCCAATTCTCTGGAAGCTGTCCTCATTGATTTTCTAGGGCTCCGATCAAACGCCTCTCTAACTTTTTCCACATCCTCATCTGCTATGCTTGGGTGGCCTGAACTTTTTTTTGCACAGCACGCTGCCAGTTTCCAAAAACCTCTTCTCCCAATCCAAAATGCTGTTTTGATGTGGTGGATCCTTATTGTCTTCGAAAATTTCTCTGTGTCTGAGTCGCCGATTTCGTTTCGATAAACCAATACACTGTCCGTGCTCTGTCCTGTGCAGTAGCCATCTTTTGTTTTAATAACACGGATGTATACAGTTCAAGCACTCTAGTGGCGAAATTGTGAAACACAATAAAACTATTTCAGTTACAGTTTCATATATTTGAAATCCATTTCTGTTTATCTTTATTAGTCGTTTGGTATCCATAAAGGTGTCAAACCTTTTATATACACCCTGTATTTTCTTGAACTATGTCATTTGGGTTTACACAGAGTTTTAATATACACTCACATGCCAAAAGTCATATTGGTATATCTCAAGCTCTAAAATTATGATTATTATTGAATTAACACAAAAAAGAATAATACATATAAAAGTATAATACAGGGTAATCCAAAAGTTGCCCACATCATACTTGCATTACTGAACAGGGCAGCCATTTTGAGCCTATGTTGTAAAAATATACATTTGTTGTGTAAATACTGTATATCAAATAGTATTAAACTGTATTACTTAATATCATCTGGCCTGTATTATTATTTTGATGTGCGTGACTTCTGGATCACCAGCATAAGTAAAATACATCATTAAAAAATTTTTCTTTTTGGCGATAACACAGCAATTGATGCATTTGAAAAGTTCGAAAAAGTTCCATTATTACAAAACTTTGAAAATTCGAGCGAGTTAACCGTTAAAACCAGAAACGTTAAAACCATGAGGCCAATGAAAAAAAAATGCCTCCATCCTTTACTAGAGTAGAAGACAAGAGTGAGGTTAGTCAACTGCATGAAGGTGCATATGCAAATGTACGAGAATTAAGAACAAATTTGGAAAACAGTCAATGTGACGAGGGTTTGTAATCCAGGGTCAATATGCTTTATTGTCGGAACGAGTGCATGAAAAAACTCGAGCCAGTTTTAAAATGGGTGCCATGATTATAGAAGTTCAAAATTTTGGCCACTCAATCAGAGATGGCTGCATTATTTCTGCACAATTTTATCAGTTTTTTTTTTTTTTTTTTTTTTTTTAAATATGATAGTCACTATTGACTATGCAGCAATGAACGAAAGCTCTTCAGTCACCACCAATATTCCATCATGCACTACTTGTAATCAAAGAGGTAAATGTACAATTAATTCCTGAATAATGAATTTTTCTTGAATTCAGATACTTAATACTGATGCTTTAAAAACAGCTTTGGAAGAAAATTTTCTACAACACCATTTGGCTTAAAGAAAGAAAGGGTGTCTCACAGCATAATTAATTAACAAAAAATTTAAAAGAAAAGGAAATAAAAATTATTACTCATATTACTTTAGAATCAAGCACAGCACTTGTAGCTTCTCCAATTTCACTCATCACATAAAAAGAATGGGGAAGACCAAACTTCTCTGCATTTTTTGTTTCCGGACAGAAAGTTCTCTATGGAAGAAAGTAAAATTAAGATAAAAAAACAAAATATTCATAAGGAACTGTGAAATGATGGGGTGGGGGGGACCCTGTAAAGAAAGGAAACGCCTATAATTCATAAAGAGAAACAAGGCAAAATATTATTAAAAGATGGAAAGAGTGTTACATTTTGTTCAGAGAGACAGAGTGGTGCCAAAAATATTTCAGAAACAGATCTCAGTATTAGTTTGTATAATATCTTTAAAATTACTGAAATCTGACAATTCAAAAAATCATTAAACAGCTTTGAGAGCATAAAAGTCTCTAAATGGAATTCTATGTTGTCAAATGCTGAAAAGGGGTCTTCCACTTGCAATGAAATTAAAACCTCCTGCTGTACCAAAGGTGCAATGCAAGCGTCTCCAAAACATCACTGCAATTGTAATATAAGAGGGCACATGGAGCCTTTACCACTGCTTAAACAGCTATATAACATGCTGAAATGTAAAGAGGCAGATCAGTATGCACAGTGTCGTGCTTGCAAAGAATATCACCACCCAAACCCATTTAAATGGGGTCATAGGGTCAGACGGTACAAAGCTAGATGGTCAGTTTGTGGTATAGTCAAGCATCTTAGTTGCATAGTCAAGCATAGCTATTACAGATATGGCTATGAACAGATCGTATGTCACAGAGTTTACTGATCCTCAGACGCAATACAGATAGACAAGATCGTCCTATTCACCGACACAAAGTAGCAGTAAATGGCACCACATCTACAGAGAACCTACAATTTGCAGAGCCTGCACTGCATTTGTTGGTCTCAATAAGAAACATTCGTTGCCATTTGAATGAGGATGGCTTACAGGTACAGCATCCATTGAGCTGTTTGTCTTTGAACCCTCGACCTCATGCGGCATGTTATCAGTGGTACCAGAATATCAACACTGACAAAGAAATAATTCATTGCTATGTTCTCTGGCGAGTCCAGTTTCAATCTTCATGCAGATGACAGGTGTTTTGGTACAGGTTGCAATCAATTATGACTCCCGGTCATTCATGATTCTTGAACCGAGACAGCTCAGCAATACCTAGCAGTCAGAAAGTTCTGCAGTCCCATTTTCTGCCACTTTTACACAGCATATTCAACGCTAACATACAGCAAGATAATTCACTTTTGGAAAGGGAGACAGAGCCGTTCAAATATGTATCTATTTGTTTATATCCTTTTTTGTTCTGTGATTTATAGAGTGTCCCTTTCTTTACAGGTTTGTAAGATTTACAGGTATTCCAAATAAAGTTCATACCACATCATTCATGTCCTTTGCTATTTTCAAAGAAGTTTTTTTATTTGCCAAAACAAACACAAACATGTCCATATCATCCGGATTCATGTTTATTTTCACAGTCTAAGGAATTGAAAAAAAAAATATTTATTAATTTCTTAAATTTCAGAGAAAATGAATCCACGAAATTTATTAATTTCAATAGATAAATTATTTATTTAAAAAATGAATAAAATAAAATCAACTTACAATCTGATCACAGATAGGACGCATTGATTGAGAAATGACATGGATAAGATCCTGTCGCTTTAAGAACTTCAACTCGACTAACATGCCTTCACAGCAGGTTCTGCCACTACACCACAAGGTATAGATATGTTCAGACTCTTTCAGTAATCCTGCATTTTCGTTTTCTGCAGTTTTGCCATCATCTCCTGGTATTCACACAAAGTGAAACTGTTTATTTCATGAACCCAAGTTAATCTCTTATGTTTCATCTCTTATAAAAAAAAAAAAAACAAAAGAAATTAAAAAAATAAAGTTTTACCAACTAAATGAAAATTCTGCTCAAGCAACTGTTTGTGAGAATTGAACCAAGCATTGGCTAATTTATGATTAGTATTCTTCCCGGTGATGAAATTTGCAAAGTAAATAATTAAACCAGCTATCATGAGCATCTCCAAATAAAAACTATCCCAGTTTGTACGCAAATGGAGGGGCACCTTTAGGATAAACAACGGTTTAATAATTAAATTCTATTTGAACATAAATATTTAAAATAAATTTAGGCCATTCCATCTTAAATAATGCAAGTTTAAACGTCCAAATAAAAACATTTTATTTCAACTTTAATTTAGTTTGTATATTTACTTTAGTTTTAGCAATGGCAGTTCATTTTTTTTAAAAAGGAAAAAGCCTATTTATATAAATTAATTAATAAATACTTTAACTAGCTTTAAATCGGCAGTTTCTTTTGGCTTTCCTGGTGACTTGTCTTGATCAAAGCCTTCAAACTCTTCCTCATCTTGAAAATGCTCAAATTCACTTTCGTCCTCTTCATCCTACATAAAATGATAAAAAATTTAATTTTCAATTTCTGTGACAACAAGGCTTTTTCTTGGTGGCCTTACAACATGTTACTTCCCACAGTAAATTTAACAAATAAATTGAACTGTTTTGTTTTTGGTATTGAAATCTTAACTGGAAATCATGGAATACAGCCAGAGAATAAGGAACTTTAACTAATATATTCACTGAAAAAAGCGGGAGAGTTGGGAAGGACATGCCATGCTTAAATATTAAACTTTCATTATTCTGGATGATTTCGTTGCTTTCTTTTTTTTTTTCCTGGAACTTCACGATCCTAGTGAATCAATAAAACCGCAACTCTCAAAACTCGTATGTTACCAATTCCATTAATTACCTTTATTATTACAATGTATGCAAATCAACTTCATATTCTGCTCTCCAAAACATTGTTAGGTTACTGTATTTCAATGGTGAAAGTTAAGGTTTGAATGTATTTATATTGAATAATGAGATAAAGGTGCTAATGATGCAACAAATGTTTTAATACACGAAATACGTGTTTCAGTTATAAAACCATCTTCGGTCAAATTAGTGGACATTGTGCCTAAATTATATGGAGGGGTCCCTCCTCTTTAAATGATTGGTCGTAGAATGATCCAAACATGTGGAAGAATGGTCACAAAAATAAGAACTTGGGGACTCTCTCTCACAATAACTGGTTGATAATCCAAAGATGTCAGAGGTGGTTATAACATGAAAGAATAACAAGGGAAGTGCCTCTTGTAGCTCTTCCAATGCTAAAATGTGTCACTCGCTCCTATCGCAGTGCACCTGGTGGCCAACTTGATTGCGCTTAACCCCTATGATCTTTTACATGATTATAAAATTACAGATGCCTTTGAACTAATTCAAAATTTGATATTTCATTAAAAAATTTTGAATTTGCATTTTATGATTGTTTTTATAGGAAATAAATGCTTTTCTTTCATTCAATATTTATTTTCTCTTTTAATTTTAATAATGCATTTCAAATTTAAAATGGGCCCGGTTTTGTGGCACTTTTTTTTTAAATGGTAGAAAAATGTTTTGGAATTATGTTTTTTAAAATTGATTTAAATAGTGCTGGGGTTTCCGTGAAGTTAGGTGTTAAGTTCTAGACATGTTGACTGAAGGAAAGAGCAATAATGAACAAAAATTCTTCAAAATATTTTTTCAGCTATTTAACACATAAAATTAAATTTTTATTATATTATTCCAGCTTATCATACAAAAAAGATTCTCGCTGAACTGAAAACAAACATTGGGATTTTGTGGCACTCTGGTGGCCAACTTGATATCTCATCCAGCGCGATTTCTTGCAAGAGGTGCTTCCCTTGTTATTCTTCCATGGTTATAGTAAGTAATATGCGGAAAAAGGGTATTCTCCTTTCACAATGATTGGAAAGTACCCTTTCAAAATTTCCAAATTTAAAAAATAAAAGTAGGAAAATTTGCAAAAAAAAAAAAAGTAGCCAAATATGATCAAGTATGCCAAACGCACCATCTATAACTGTCATCCTTGCATTCAGCATTCTCAGCTTCATGGAGGCTTTGTCTCTGTTAATACCAGGTAGATCTGAAAAACCAGGTTCTATATCAGCTTTAATTACTTCATTTAGATTAGGCTATTTTAATTGATCCTTCAAAAAAAGTAGGAAAAAGCAGCCTTGTAGCAAAGTAAACAAATGATGATATAGTAGTATACTGTTAAAAGATTAAACATGAGAAAATTATTTGTTGTTTACAAAAAAAATATCGGTAGTTGTTTACAAAAAAATGAATACATGATAAAATAATAAACGATGAAAAAAATAAACAAACAGATAAATAAATAAAAAAAAAAAGTTGGGTTTAAGTTATTCTCTATGGTTTCTTTTCAATCCTTGTGTGGGATTATCCAATTCTTTGTTATTCCTTTAATTAGTGGTGCCATATTGTTATTGTTTCGGATGTTGACCCAACTTAATTTCAAATTTTCATATGTTGACACAACAATCATATTTTCTCACGGTAAATCTTTTAAACATTATACTATTGTGTCATCATTTGTTTACTTTTCTGTAATTCTCCTACCACAGGATTGGATTATCCTCGACCATTCATTGCGAAAGGAGAGTATCCTTTCTCCACATTGTAACCACCACTAACATATTTTGATTATCAAGCAATCATTGTGAGAGAAAATCTCCAAGTCTTTACCTACTTTTATAACCTTCCTCCCACATGACTGGATCGATCTACGATCAATCATTTAAGGAGGAAGAACCCCTCCTTCATATAAATAACGGCACAATGTCTGCTAATACGTTATGTATGAAAAACTTTGATGCATCATAGAACCTTAATCTCATTTAACTATGCAACATGGACCATATGTACGACTGCAGCATTTGCCTTATTTACTAACACCCCCCCCCCTTTTTAGTCCATTTTTATGGGGGAAAAATTCTCAAATTTAACCAGATCTCTATTTTTTCAATGTCCTGAAAGTTATTTTTTAATCTACACAATTTTTTTTTCAATGAATAGAAATGGCTGTGCCACCACACAGAGTAAATGTAATCAAGATACATATTACAAGACTAAATACCGTAAATTAAAGAAAAATTAATAAAAAAATATAATGCAATTATGTTATTCACTTTCTTCACTTTTATATTGCTCCAAAATACCCCCGATGGCTACCTATGAACAATTCATACCACTTTCTGTCATCTAGACACACACAAACTGATCCTTGCTTTATTATTAATCAGAAGTACGAAGTAGTGACCCAGGTCAATGCAAAAACCAAAAAATAAAATTACAATAGTTACAGAAAACCAGATCAGAAAACAAATTTTATTCTACATATTAAAATACATGTACATTTGAAAGGATATTAAAACAGACTCCACAAAAGAAGTTATCCTGTTATGGTAAAATTACAGTTACAGTAAAATCCCGTAACAACATACTTCACTTTAACATACATTTCAAAATAACGTTCAAATTTAAAATTCCCAGCAGAAATCCTATTTTTTTAACGTTAAAAAGTTTCAGTTTAACGTACCTCAAATTAATGTACATTTCAGATTAACATTCTAATTTTACGTTCCCTAAGTTAAACTATCCCTTCATTACAACATTCATAAGTTGAATGTCTCGCTCTGATTGGCCAATACTTTAAACAGCCGAGGCGAAAGTGACCAAAGAGTCAAAGAGTATGCCAAGATTTTAGGAATTGAGAATTTTGAAGCCAGTAATGGATGGCTTTTTAGATTTCGTGAGAGGATTGGATTTACTTGGCAACAATTCTCAGGAGAAGGTTCGGATGCCAACTCAGAAGTAACGGATAATTGGTGAGAGGAACGCTAATCAACTGTAATAATATACTATTCTATATTTGTACTGAATAATATAGATCATTTGTGATATTAATTAAAATTAATGTATATCATTCTAAACCTGCTATACTTCATGTATTCTTTTGTTTTTCTGTGTACATACAGTATATGTATCGTACACAAACAGTATTGAAAAATCGAAGGAAAAATTCTGCGACCCAGATTCGAACCAGGAACCTCGACTATCATGGCCGATGCCTCTACCAATTGGGCTATCGCAGACACCACGGACAGCCAAGCTGTCACAAGGTGTCTTAAAGACAACCAAGTTGTCACGGTTGAAAGCCCAATGGGAGGCAGGCTCCTGGCTCTCAGATCGAGAATTTCTCCTATCCAAACCATCAGAAAGTTTGATGAACTCACAGATGATAATGATAATAATTAGAAACTGGAGATTGTCTTCCAAATGGAGGTAATAATTTTTAATACTTACCAGTTTATCTGTGAGTTCATCAAACTTTCTGATGGTTTGGATAGGAGAAATTCTCGATCTGAGAGCCAGGAGCCCGCCTCCCATTGGGCTTTCAACCGTGACAACTTGGTTATCTTTAAGACACCTTGTGACAGCTTGGCTGTCCGTGGTGTCTGCGATAGCCCAATTGGTAGAGGCGTCGGCCATGATAGTCAAGGTTCCTGGTTCGAATTCGGGTCGCAAAATTTTTCCTTCCATTTTTCAATCGAAAAATTATTACCTCTGTTTGGAAGACAATCTCCAGTTTCTAATTATTATTATTATCATAAAGTGCTTTTTTTATAGCATTTGACATGGAAATGATGAAGAAAAAAAGTAAAAAAGAAAGGAAAAAAAATGATTTGCAAACGCCAGCGAGACTGTTCGCTAGAAAAAAACAAAATGGTGCTGATCAAAAAAAAAAATTTCTTTTCCTCACATGCGAATTTAACCAGAGGTCACTTTGTCACTTTTCTATCATTTTTCTGATAAAAACCTCGGCATGTACTCGAGTAAATGCAGTATATTAGTCAACTTGAGAATTCTACATATAGTACTTAAAATCACTTCAGTGAGGTGATCCAAATACGTGACAAACAAGCAACTGATGGAAAAGATGCCACTGGAACAAATGGAAGGGGAAAAAATACAATGTATCAATTTTATCAAAAGGATTGCTTAAAAGCCATGGACTCAATCTTTTTTATTTAAATTTTTTTTTATTTAAAAATTAATTATTATAAGAGTCTAGATAGTACATTATTACAGTTGATTAGCGTTCTCTCTCACCAATGGTCAAAATATAAAGATATTAAGGCCTATTTATCCAGAAACTGTCCCCCAACAGGCAGTAAACCCAAAAAATAGGGTTAATAATTGCAGCTAAAAAATATCTCTATTTAGTTGTTTATTATCATTATAAAAAATATAAGAGAATTTAAAAGCAAGGTCAATAATAGTGATCTCAGTTCGGTAAGCATCAGTCACAAGAGAAAGGGCAGTTCATCTTAGACTTCTTGAAGATCGTAATCCAATGCACAAAACAAGATACGGAACATTGTTATCACCTTTAAAAAGTTTCTTTAAATACTGAAGATGATTTTGTTCAATCTTGTCAATTAGGAAAATGCCAATTCCATCCAAATTAGTAATTTCAGGCTGATGAGACAAGCACTTTAAGCGATATGAATTAACAAGGTGAAAGAAATTTTTTAAAAAAATAGCATCGTGATAATACAGTCAAAACCGGATAACTCAAATTCACAGGAGACCGAACTAAAACTTCGAATTATCAGGTTCGTCAATGGGAATAAAAACGAAAGTGAAAGAAGCTGCTGTTATGGAAACTGGAAAATGATCATGAAAAAAATAGCTTATTTACTTTATCATTTATTAATTACCAAATAATTTTATTACATGAAGTTTAAAAAAAAAAGTACATAGATAGAATACATGATCATTCCTTGAAATAATCTGGTATTGGCGTGCTTTAAATTTTTAAATCGTGTAACACTCAAAAAATATCAAGATCAAAAAACTAAAGAAAAAATATTTTCAAAGCCATATTGTCATGTTTAAATAATAGTGGGAATAAAGTCTTGTTATACAGTACGCTCTTTAAATAAGGTACAATCCAAGCCGACCAAATAGAGCTAATGTCTGCAGCCAACCCAATAGACAGATAAAGTAGCTCCATGTCCCTGCAGCTTACTTTTCCAAGTTGGTCACTTTATGCTTCAACCAACTTAAAGAAAAACTATTTTTTGACAAGAAAAACATTTAAAAAAGTAAAAATGAAATTTTGAGATTTTTTGAAAGTAATTTCTAGGTTGTTTTTTTTTAATGAAAATTTCAAGGGGTTGGGAGCATAAGAAAAGTCGACTTAAGGGCCGCCGCAAATTCATTTTAAAGGACAACTCTACGCAAAAATTCGATTATAATTTTTTTACAGGATATCAATTTTTGATATAAATATAACACGATTCCGTTGAAATTTTTAATTTTGAACCATAATTTCTATATAAAAAATGCTTTGAAAAACGAAAAATAGCGCGTTTGCATTCCCCTCGCGCCAGCCATTATTTTTCCGGAAGTGACGTAGTGCAAGGTTAGCTGCTGGGGTCGATTTAATGTTTTAATGCTAATCCCAGTTGTTTGTAAGCTTTCACAGCGTGATTTTTTAAGTAAAAAAAACTAGAAAGAGTTTCCAAATATTACTTTGGTTATAATAACAAACGTGAATCTCCTTTTTGAATGAAAATAAAATAAAATTAAAATAAAATAAATAAATGAAAGGCACCAATGTAAGTTCTAATGAAGGAGGGGATTAAAAAAGGTGATTCACATGTTATTGAAATATTATCAAACCACTCCTTTTATTATATAATAATTATTTTGGTCATTTTAATTCATTTAATGTACTCTATGTAAATGAATATTTATTGAAATGTGTGTAGCTTTTAAAGCGAAGTCACGAATGGATGATTTTCAAAAATGAGACGTTACATGAATGACACTGAATGAATTTTGAAACTTTTTTTAGTTTGTTTATTAAAAAAATCACACTATGGAAGCTTTCAAACAATTAATGCTAATTATTTCTCTAATTCACTGTGTTGACATGGATTTTATCGCCATGCCCCAGCATTAAAAATTAGCTCTCTCTCTCAAGTCTCCTGATATTTTCTCACTGAGTAGATATTTATGACCAATCTTCCTAAATTTGTAAATTGCATATTCGTCATGCCTCATTCTTTTTTACTATTTGGCTATAAGAATAGAGATAGTGATAATAATTTATCATTTCTTCAATTTCCTAAGTAAGAATTAGGAAGAAATGGATAATTTTTGATCAAAGAGATAACTGGCTTCCGACCGCGAACTAGTCGACTCTGCTCCGCTCACTTTGAAAAGTTTTGGTTTGTTATTGAGCCTGTCGTATTAATGTACGTATGTACAGTAAACTCCCGATTATCCGCGAGCGGATGATCCGCGGTGCGGATTATCCGCGCGTGGTACGAAAAGTGATAAAATACGTACTAAAAAGTTAGACCGAACTGACAAGTTTTTTTTAGTGCAAAAAGTTTTTTTTTAGACCAAGGAGTGATTGCGTCAATGAAGAGACAATACCGCAGCAAACTTCTAATGACCAAAATTGAAGAAGGTTGTGATCTTAAACAGTTTTGGAAAGAACACACAATCTTGGATAGCATCAACGATATTGCGTCTGCATGGGACTCAGTAAAACAACCAACCCTCATTAAGTCATGGAGGAAAATCTTCCCTGAAGAAGAAGATGCTAATGCACAGGCGCGGATGACACACGAAGAGGCTTTACAACACGTCAACGGACTGCTCCATTATTTAGAGGAACAAGACGAAGACGCGCTGTTGGCTGAAAAACTTATGCTACGCAAAATTCAATCGCGGATCAAGAAAAAATGTTTCCAAAGCAAGAAACAAAAACAAGTGACTGACTTTTTTAAGAGGTAAGATTATTTTACGTCTTACTGTATGGTAATACTGTATTAAATAAACTGATTTTTCATGTTATAATTGTTTTCTCTTTTATTCTCTTCCATTTTCAACATTTTTGCGGATTATCCGCGATTTTCGTTATCCGCGGTAGCCGCGCCACCCAATTGCGCGGATAATCGGGAGTTTACTGTATTAATTAAGCTCACTATCTATTTGCGCAAGGCTATGTAACTAAAGAGGTATCCGGATAAAACGCAACCGGACAAAATGCAACTACACGTTTTGAAGTGTTCAGATAGCCACATTCGATTAAAAATGATGAGAAACGTAAGAACATAAGAGCTGGTTTTCATTTCTAAATACTACATTCGAGAAATTCAATTTTTCAAAAAATAGACGAACTCAGAGCTCCTGCTACTTCGTCAAGGGGAATTATTTTGTTCATTGAAGCATTTAATGGAAGCCAACCAGAAATAGAGAGGGGAGGGGGGGACTGCCAATTGATTATGATTTGAAGCCACTTTTTTTGGTTAAAATTCACAAATAGAAAAGGGGAGGGGGGACTAGTTATTGGCTATTGCTTTTAATGTTTGACTAAAACCCCATCAAAATTATATTAGGTAATCTAGTTAAATAAGTAAATGGTGCTAACAGTAGCAAATTTTTGTTTAATGTTAGAAGCTAATACATTTGTCATTTAAACTGACTGAAATAGTTTATATTTAGTGATGATCGTAAATTAAAATATATCAGTGTAACAAATACATTTGATAACCTGAACTTTAGTTCGATTTTCCATAAATTTTAGTTATGAATCAAATAAACAAAGAAAATTGCTTGAGAGAATTTTAATTAGTTTTAATAAAATATTACAGTATTTGAAACCACAATGTTCTTGTGAAGGAAAGGTTTTTCGAATGGCTGTTACAACGCAACGGGGAAGAACTTTTCTTTTATTTCTTCCCAGGTGCACCCAAATCTAATGGACAAATTAGTTTGTTGGTATATCTTAATCCACGTAGATTTTTGAAAAGACAGAATTTTCGGTGATGCACTCCGAACCACTGGGCATATGCTGATTGATCTCGGCTTAATCACGACAGCATACATTCGCACTTGTGATGTCGGCATATCTTCACATATTGTGCACTGATACCTAATTTAAAAATTAATATCATGAAATTGTTCACATTTAAATAACATACGTATTAATTATACTTGACAATTTGTTGCAGGTGATACATTTTCCCTCGATTCGGCGACACTGTATTCCTCGTCTAATGACGGGTGATCGCGGTTCTAAACTATATGGTTTCATGCCTAAACCATCCAAATCACCCACTAGGTTCTCCAAATCGTTATCCAATTCATTATATAGATAGTTGTTAAAATAAGCCTCCATATCTTCATAAGTCTTAAAACTAATATCTGAATCGCTGCTTTCATGTTATAACATTGTGAAAATTGTAGTGAATGCAGTACTGAGTAAATGTAGATCTATAGTGAATGTTAAAGCTTCACTGCAAAGCTTGCTGAGAGCAATCCTCGCACTATGTCACACCTCCACCCAAGATGGATGCCCCCGATTTCAAATCGCGCTCGGAATTTTTGTTTTTCACACATTTAGGATTCGAATTTAAAAAAAAAAATTAAATATGCTATGATGTTATTAATAGGTTAGTCTTTCGATTTAAGTAAAGTTGTATGTGACCGTAGAGTTGTCCTTTAACGTTAGCGTAAAATACACGAGCAAGCAACTGCACATGAATCAGGGCGCAAGTTTTTACTGGTGCGTGAGATAGCGTAAGTGCTAGCAATGCTCAATCATGCGCGATCACTGAAAAAACCTGAAAAATTCAACTTTGGTTGTGCATGCACTAGCTAGCTTCAATCCGATGGTTCCGCGCGTCGAATAGCAAGCAATCATTTTCAAATGGCCTCGATAGAAACTAATTGGGCTACTGAAATGGAAACCGTGATTATTGATTTTTATAGAGGTTATAGAGGGTTATAGAGGTTTATTGACTTTTATGATGTGCAAAGTGACAAACTACACATGAGCTGGGCATAATTGCGAGTTTCTGCACGTCAGAATTTGCGGACATGTGGTGCTCACGCATTGAGCGAGCTAGCAAAATGTGACGTCAGTCTCGACCTTGATGAGCAAGAAAAAAGACAGCCCCGAGCCAGCCGATATTGCGTTAGCTGAGACTACGCTAGCAATATATGAATTTGCGGCGGCCCTAAGGGTTTTTTGAGTTATGCAGTATTTCGACTACACAAAAAAATACCTCTTCAACAATACCTCTTAAAATATCACATATACATATTTCGATTACACTATGATCATGTATCGTGTGTCAGGCGATATAGGGATTACAGACCGTTTTTTATAATCTAAGACGACTAATCAGGGAATTACAGATCAAATGCGTGAAAAAAAAATCAGCCAATTAAAGACTGACTTGGCATTATTTTTTTTCTTGTAATTGCATACGGTCTGAGATTGGCTGAATTTTTTCACACATTTAGATCTGTAATTCCCTGATTAGTCATTCGGGATTATAAAAGAACAGTCTGTAATCACTATATTGAAAGATGATCACAGTGTGATCTAAGTACCTATATGTGATATTAACATTACCCTATATTGTGGATAAGAGATGTTTTTTTGTATTATCCATAGCATTTGGTTGGTTCTATGTAACATGATATGGTAATTTTATTTCTTTAACAATTTTAACAGTTTTTCAATTTAAAACCTGGATATTGAGATAATTGTAAATAACAGAGATTAATATAATCTATTTACTTCCACTATGGCATCGTTTTCTTCGTTCTGAGGCTCCTTCACTGTAGGCGTTGAAGGTTTAGAAGAATCGACAGGTTCATATTCAGCTTTTTCATCCTCATCTTCGAAGTCTTCAAACTCAGCAAATTCATTGTCTTCAATATCAACTTGATATTGGTTACCACATTTAAGTTCATCCACGCAAAATAAAACCAAAAATGTAATTATCAGAAGGAATCGCATTTCTTTTAATCAAAAAGCCTATATAAAAATAAAAACTAAGTGTTACAATTTATTTAAAGGTAACTCTATTGAAAAATTCAACTAATTTTTTGCATAATAACCTAGTAAACTGGGTGGTCAAAAGTCATCGGAAAGCACTACATGAGATATTAATAGCAAATCGCTCCTCCACAACCCTCAAAACTGCAGTAACACATCGAGGTATGGACTCTACGAGGTGTTGGAATCGTTATGGAGATGCATCTTGCAGTGTACACGTGTAGATGGTGCTGGGTTCATTGATGCTTGATTGTGTTAAGACCAGGCGATCTGGGCGGGGGGGACCACTTGCCTGCAACCAAAGAGCTGTGGCATGTTGCACTGTCCTGTTGAAACATGGCATTTCCCTGAAGGTACTCTAATGCCAAAAAGGGATGCAGATGGTCTAAAAGAATATCCACATAAATAACGTGCACCTGTCATTGTTCCCTACAGCCGGAAAATGGAGCCTAATTGCGATCATGTGAACATAGTCCCGACCATAACTGAACCACCTCCTGCCTTGACACAACCTTGTTGACACGCAGGATCCATAGCTTCATGGGGTATACACATACTTTCACTCGCCCATCAGCTCGATACAACTGAAAGCGGGATTCAACTGATCATGCTACATGTTGCCATTGTTCCATGGTCCAGTGACGATGTTCGTGGGCCTGCCAGTCATTGAGCTCTGTGTCGAGGTGCCAGTAAAGGGGCACAAGTCGGTCGTCGGATGCTGAAGACTATGTGGCGCATTTGTCCATTCATCAAATATTTGTGGTCGTCTTGTGCGGCAGCTTATGCTTGTGGAAACATTATCTCTGTGATATCAAAAATCCACCCTAGATAGTGTTAACCTCGAAAACCAGAATTCTTGTGTAATATCCGATATGCTATGACCCATGCATCTTACACCGATTATCATCCCACATTCAAAGTCAGTTAACTCACGACGTGCTGCCATATTCTTTACACACTTGTCTGTAACAGACTAGTACAATATCGTGTCTATACTAGCACCTTATGCTGCATCTGGCCACAATATTCGGGAGTCATACACAGCACATCTTCAAATGGACAACCCTTCCCATGACTTTTGGCCAGTCAGTGTATAACCAAGTGCATATACACCATACAAAGTGAACCAGCCTATAATGATATTCTGTGGATTTGGAAAAAAAAAATAAAAAAATAAAATAAAAAATTAAAAAAAAAAACATAGAATATTCAGAAACAAAATAAAAAACAACCCACATGTAAAGCAGAATTGAACAATTAAATATGAACCAAGAGAAATTTAGCCTTAAAATCAGCAAAAGAAATAATCAGATATTTTTGCTTGCTGGTTTCTGCAGAGAATATCTACAAGGGTGGTCTGAAAAGTTCTCGGCCTAACAATGAAAAAGCGAATATATGATTTCAAAAATATTTTATTTTTCAACAAAGTTCCTCAACACTAATATATATACCAGCGATGCTCCGGCACCATTATCATGTCCGTTTCGTAAGGTTTGCAAAATACCTCTGTATAGCTGCAACTGCTTCTTCATAAGGAGAAAAACGAGACCAGCGAGGAAGAGTTTAATTTTCAAGAGAAAACAGAAGTCAGAATCAGCCAAATCTAGGAAATTGGGCAGACGTTCCAACATTTCCTAATGCAGATCCCTTAATTTTCCTATTGCTAAAACATTCTTGAGATCAGGTTCATTGACCTGATATAAAGACGATTTCTTTCTTCTGGAAGCCGGGTCTTTTCTCAAGAATTTTTTCAGAAGCTGGTTAAAAGATTGGAATAATATTCCCGTTATCGTTCTACCTTTTCATGAAAGTCAATAAGAAAAATGCCTTTAGCATCCCAAAAGGCGTTTTGCTGACGGAACCGACCTTGACTTTTTTGGCAGTGACAACCACCTTCTATCCACCAATTTTGATTGCTGTTTGGGTTCTGGTATATAATGGTGAATTCAGGTCTCATTCTAGTAATAAATTGGCACATAAAATTAGTTTTATTCTTGTTAAGTACTGTTCAAAGATTTTCATGCGATAGAATATGCAAGAAAAGCATATTTAAAATAATTAGTCCAAAAATTTAATTTGCTCATCTACAGCCTGTAATTCTGTAAATATCTTTAATTTTTTGGATTGCAATTCATGCTTCTCTTTATCAACACATTACCTTTTTGTACTTTCTAGCTCTCTTTTTAGCATTTAGTTTCTTCCAAAGACATCGCAAGTGCATTTCTGAATGATTTTGTTATCACCAATTTCTAAAAATTACCCCCCATCTTCAGTTATTAAAGCATTGTAAATATTCTCCGAGCTATAAGAGGATCATTTTCATATTTTCCACAAGACATTCATTATTTACAGATAAACTCGTCCTACAGTTGCCTGTCCATGGGATATTATTATCATCATCTTCAGTAATACCAAATTTGATGTAAAACTTTTCCAGATAATGTCTTTTCAAAGATGGTGAATACACATATTCAATGTAGAATATCCTTGCAGCTCTTCTTTAACAGAAGTGTTGTCACATAATTCTCTGAAACACCTATCTGCTTGGTAGAACTGCAAGCTCTCCACTAATCCAGTTATTATCCACTAGGATAGTTAAATTCTTCATGTGTACATTGCAAATTTCAGCTATGGTGGCAAAGCTTGCTCCCAAAATGTCAATGCTTTTGTGAGTTTACAACGAAGTGGTGAGCATTCCAAGACTTTGTTTGTAAATGTATGCAGGAAGCGGTACATTTCTTTCGGTACCATAGAATTTCAGCTTCTGGATATCTTTTTCTATGGATATCTTTCAGTGCTCTTTGAGATGAAGCTCTACTTTGACAGGTGGTAAATGACAGTCTTCATTCAGCTATGTAATTGAAACAGAAGAACATTTTATCAGATAAATTCTCTCACAAATCGTTTCATAACATTTTCCAGTCCAAAGACAAGCAAGTATACAAAAAAGTAATAAGAGGAACATCACTTTGAAACTCCAATAAAAATGATCACTTTTCACTAGGTAGAGATTTAAAAATAGCTAATTTTTCTAGAAGAAACTGATCAGCAACACTGCACAAATTATTTGATATACTTTTGATTCGCATGTGCAAGTCAACTGGTAAATTTTCTAGTACAGTAAAATCCCGTTACAACATACAAATTTACAATGCCCGGCCGAAATCTAGGTGTTTTAATGCTAAAAAGTTTCAGCTTAACTTTCTTCGAATTTATGTACATTTCAGATTAACGAATTAATTTTAGGTTCCTTCGGTAAAATTATCCCTTCATTACAATGTACATCGTTCGAATGTCTTGCTCTGATCGGTCAAAAGTGGCAAATGGCAATGCATCAAAATGAAACGATGCATCATTACTTAAGCCAATGGGATAACTTAGCCAAGTTCACATTTCATTGGTTGGTCAGTGTAGCATATACTGTATAAACCTGGAAATCTCTGCATCCAACTCAGTTGGGACCCTTACTGTACAGCATTGAGATAAGAAGGCTTCGCTTGATGGACGATTGCCCATCATCAATACGGTAAGATCATACCACCATGTGTTTGTATATTTTAATTTTAGTTTTAAGGACATGTACAAGGATCATACTCACTGCTTATGTATATTAACATGGGACAAAAACAAATTGTAATTGAAAGTGACCAGGAAGACGAAGATGAAACTGGCCGTTTAAAACCAGATGTAACGCCCATCTCAACTTTAAGCTATGGAAAGAAAGCAGGCGGTCATTACAGATTTTTTTTAAAAATTAACTCTAATACTTCCTGTATTCTGTATTTGTATTGAATAAAATAAAATGCTACACTTCATGTATTCTTATGTTTTTCTGTGCACATATTGTACAGTGTATATGCATCGTTCACAAGCCTCCCCCCCTCCCCACCAGTTTCAGAGTAATCTAAAAAATTCCAGTTCCCTTGGAATACGTTGTAATGGGATTTTACTGTAGACACGATATCACTTTTTCTGATTGTTCTAGGTTTCAGAAGCATGTCTAAAATGTGAGAATGTCCTTTTATAACTCATGGATAACTATTTTATGATCAAACAGTATGACAATTTTTCATTTATGACTATCTCCGGTAATGAGAAGCCCAATCACAAATGATGGAACAATGCAACTCTTTGATGAACACTTTAATTTCAGTAACAATATTTTAAAAACATTGTCTGGGGTTGCGAAAATCCCAGCTATATCCAAAACTAGTTTGCCCGCAGCTACGCTCTCATACGTAGAACTCAGAGAAAGAGCGGAAAAAAGTACAAAAACTAAACAACAACAACAATCAAAACGCAAAGTAAAAATCGAAGTCCGTAATTAGATTTCGTAGTCGTAGTATTTTTTTGTAGAATACTTTTAACTTCAAAAGGTAATATTAACCATATCGAGATTTAAAATACTTGTGGCGACATCTGTTGGCAAGATTTTGAGCATCACATGGAACTAGTATGGAACCAGTTTTTGTATTTTCCCATAGGAATGAGACATTTTCCTACAGTCAAAAGACCCTAAATGTTGACCCAGACTATATGCTATAACTATATTAAGTTTCATCAAAATCCGTCCCACTAGTTTTAGTGTGATGCGTGCACAAACATGGACTCGTTACAGTTTTATTATAAGTATAGATAGATTATCCCAGATTGATAAAAATCTCAGATTTCCCCGTTTTGAGGCTACCTTGATGTTACGATTTTCATGCATGAACACACTAAGAATAATCTTAATGCACATGAAATTTTGCATCCGATTTCGCCTCATAGCACATTAGGTGATAAAATGCTTGTGTCACTTCCACTGCCGTGAACAGAAGGCATGCAAGGTTACCTTTGTACCACAGCTAGTTCATTCACTACGGTCAATGAATTGCACAGATCACTTCCTTATGATTGTTCAAACACGAGTAACAATCCTGAGTAGTAACAATTGGTCCCTCTAAGCTTTTACGAAAAAATCAGGGCTGGAGGGGGGGGGGGGGGGGGTTATATACCCTCTTTTTTTGCAGTAAAAAAAAAAAAAAAAAAAGCTAAGAAGTAATAGTTAGGTTTTAAAATTTTTACCTTCCTTGGTCATGCGTTTGTGCAGATAGTGCAAATTAACCAAAAAATCTCTTCAAAAACGTTCAAATTTAAAAATTATAATTTTGAAGCGGAATCAAAGTGATTGAGCAATCATGAGGAAATGATTTCCGTACAATTCATTGACCGTAGTAAATCTAGGACTAATAATTACATGTAAACATTATTCCGAAATTAATTGTGAAAGTAACACATACTTCTGCGACTGTGCTGGCGTGTAATTAGGGCGAATTATTTTTACAACTGAAGCAATTATATTCAATTTTCTTATTTCTAACAAACAAATCCCAATCATTTACAAAATTGAAATATAGTAGCTAGTAAAAAATAGTGGTCAATCATATTTTGATTTCTGAAAATTAAACAATTTTTTTTTTTACAAATCCACATGATATTTCCAATCTATTAAAATGGTGATCTAAAAAATTATCACACTTAAAAATTAAAGTACATTATCAAAATAAATAATATACTGATAGTATTTACGTAAAATTAAAATTCCTGTAACATGTGACTTCGGTCAGCTGCACGCCTTGCAAACGCTGCATACGTTCATCGTGCCAATTTTTAGCATTTTTGCAGCGTTATATTTCAGACAAGCTCGGTTTCAGTATTTATCCTTATCAAGAATATCAGGAATATGATTTAATACTTTTCTTTTCTGAAAATTTTTTTAATAAAGATAATCATTTCCATCACAAAATGTATAAAGAGAAAATTTTATATTTATAAATACATTATTTAATTAAACAAAGTGAAAGTGAATTAAAATGTACTTGACTTAAGTTAAACATTTTTGTAGCGAAAATTCCGCTAAATTGAGCGGATAAGTTAAAAGCTGTAGAGTCAACGCAATTATTGGACGGATTTGATTTTACTTGTATACCTTGAACAGATGATGGAGGGGGTCCAGTTCATCTGTTCTTGGTATAGTTTATTTACAAAGGTTTTTATTCAACAATTCAACAATGTCCAGTTTGCAATACAAAGGTTTTTATTAAAATAAACTAATATCGATTTTTATCCTCTCGTACATCGTCTGTATTTATAGCTAAAATTTCTTACAATGGGATTGTTTTTTAAATTTTAAAAAATAGTTTTATATTCATTCTTAATGTATTTTGGTTACATTGTTGTTATTTTTGAGATACAGTATTATTATTATTATTATCATTGTTTGGGGAAGCCAAACTCGGATCAAGTCCGGAAGCCAATCCCAGAGGCGGACCAAAAGAGGGCCAAGCCCAAGGGACTCAAATGCGAGGGAGGGAAAGTTATGCGAGGGAGTTTTGATGTTTGGGTGTAGGAATTTCCTTACTATGTGACAGGTGTTTAGAATTGTGGCTTTATGTAAGGTTTTGTATAAGTGTGGGTTTAAATTTACTGTTGAAAGGCTTTTGTGTAGCGAGTGTGGAATAACCCCAGTGGCAGAAAGAACGATAGGAACAATGTGTACTCTGTTAACTCCCCAAAGGCATTTTATTTCATGTGCAAGATCCGTATATTTAGTGATTTTGTCAGTGTATGTCTTTTGTAAATTGTGTGTGTTGGGGATGGAGATATCAAATATGTAAGTCACTTTGTTTTGCTTATCTACTAGTGTAATGTCTGGTCTGTTATGAGGGGTAGTTTTGTCAATGATTATAGCTCTGTCCAAATATAGTTTATGTGTGGTGTTCTCTAAGACAGTGTCGGGGATGTATTTATAGTAAGGAGTGTGAATGTCCCTTAGCTTGTGTATCTTAGCTAGATGTTGATGTATGATGTTGGCTACCTGGTTATGCCTGTGTAAATAATCTGTCTGCGTGAGTATTTTGCAACTGGATATGACGTGTTGGATGGTTTCCTCTGCGATATGGCATTTCCTGCAAGACCCGTCAGTCGAATCTTTGATAATATGTTTTCTGTAGCTTTTAGTGTTAATAACCTGGTCTTGTATGGCAATTATGGTTCCTTAAGTTTCCCCAAAGAGACTCCCTTCACTCAACTAAAAGTTCGACGCTTTTTTGTCGACGTGTGGCTGGTTGAGGTCAGAAGTATGTCTACCGTGGAGTTGCTTTCCGAGCCATGACTGAAGTTTAGTGCATGTTGTAAGAATGTTATGGGTGTTCTGCATGCTGTTCAGATTCAGAAGTGTGTATTTTGTATCAGCCATGCAGACTGCTTTGTGTAATGATGATGTGTGTTGTTTAGAGTGAAAGAATTCTCTGAGTGACTGAGTCTGTTGCTGGTGTAGATCTGTTACGTCAATAAGACCTCTGCCTCCCTGTGAACGAGGCAGGGTGAGTCTTTCAATAGCTGCGTGTGGATGGTGCTTTCTGTGCTTCGTAAGCAGTTTACGTTGTTTCCTTTCAAGTCCCTCAAGATCTGTGTGTATCCACTGTATAACTCCAAAGGAGTAGGAGAGTATTGGCGTGGCATAAGCATTGATGGCCTTGATTAAATTTCTGGAATTTAAATGCGTTTTAAGTATTGTCTCTAGCCTATGAAGATATTGTTTAGTGAGTGTATTCTTTGTGTTTGTTTTCCAGAAGTTTTGCTTGCTTAAATCCTAGATATTTGTAAAATTCCTCATTTTCCATAGCAGCAATGTGATCCGGTTCATGTAATCTGAAGCCCCCCTTCCCCGAGTACTCCATTTTCAATGTGAATGGTTTTGCATTTGTCCAAACCAAATTGCATGTGTATGTCTTTTGAAAAAGTTTGTGTAATGTCAAGTAATTGGTGCAATTGTGTTTGTGTGGAGGCGTAGATTTTCATGTCGTTCATGTAGAGTAAGTGTGAAAGCGTGTAGTGGCAGCTTTTATTATGTTTAATTGTGTAGCCGTAAGTTGTGCTGTTCAGTCTGTTTGAAAGTGCATTTAGTGCAAGACAAAACCAGAGTGGACTCAGTGAGTCACCCTGGAAGATGCCCCGGTTTATCTGGTTTCACTGTTGAGTGTGAGGTGTAGTGTAGTTCTCCAATGCAGCATTGTACTTTCTAAACATGTGATAAATGTAGGGTTTATTTTATGTAATCGTAGTGTATATAAAAGCCATGAGTGTGGGACACTATCAAAGGCCTTTTTGTAATCAATGTAGGCTGCATGGAGGTGTCGATGTTTATTGTGAGTTTGCCGTAGGACCACACTGTCTATCAGGAGTTGCTCCTTACAACCCAGGTGATTTCTACGGCATCCCTTTTGTTGCTCAGTGAGAATATTGTTTGTGTCTATGTGCGTATAAATTTTGTTTGCGATACAGGCAGTTATTATTTTGTAAAGTGTAGGCAGGCATGTGATAGGTCTATATTGTGTGGGATCTGTAGTGTTATGTGACTTTGGTACCATGTATGTTATTCCTTGTATGAGGAAATGTGGCAATGTCTGTGGTGTTTGCAAAGTGTTGGAGATCTGTTTTGCAAGAATCAGATGCAAACAGGTGAACTGCTTATACCAGAAGTTCTGAATCCTATCTACACCTGGAGCCTTCCAATTGTGAGTACGTTTAATTACGTGTGAGAGTTCATCTGCTGTTATGTCAGTATAAGGCATATTTGATGGTGTGGATGCTAATTGCTCCTCTTCCCTGATCCAGCTAGCTTCCCTATTATCTTCAACTGAGACAGACCAAAGAGACACCCAATAATGTTGGAGTGCTGTTTGTGTTGGCATACCAGTGTTTTGTGTCTGTGTATAATCTTTGTTTAACTGCTTATAGAATGTCTTCTCATTGTTTGCGAATAACTTGTTCTGCTGTTTGCGCTGAGTGCATGTTTTGTATCTCTTCAGGCGTTGTGTTTTTGCAGCTAACTTTTGTTTTAATGTGTTCATATATTCTATAATGTGTTGATTGTGCGGCTCATGTCTGGTGTGTGTTTTAATCTTAAATAATTGTCTGAGGCGTTTGTTCTGCTTTGATGAAGTGTTGTTTTTAGTGTACTGTGTAAGTCTACCTAACTGCTTGCGGATTTCGTCAATCTCAGACTCAATCCGCTTTTGCCATTTAGGTTTCTGTTGGGTGTATAATTTTTGTGTGTTTTTATGGATTGGTTTCCTACCCAGTGTGGATATAACTGTAAGAGCCCCAGCATAAATAAGTAGGTGTATGTATTCTAAAGATAGATTTTCTTCAATGTACTGTGGTAGGATATATGTGTTCATGTAAGATAAAATTTCCCCTGTTGTGCTGTTTATGTTTATTTTATGTATACCTGGTCTTTGTGTGGGATCTGTTCCCGTGTCAACTGTAAGGTACCTTGTAGGGTGTCATTTAATGTTTCAATAAGTTTGGTATTCATGTTGTGCTGTGGATGAATATCATGGTGAAGTTCGTTGTTGAGTGTGTGTTCTACAAGTTCATTAGTGATGTCAATGTTAGTGTTTGATTCTGTGTGTTGAGTGTCGGTTTGTGTAGATGTCTCGTGTTCTTGTAGCTGCTATGCAACTTCTTGCTTTATTTTTTGTAGCGTGGGTAAGGGTAATAAATTGTTCATAACAATTGTGC
Source organism: Rhysida immarginata (assembly GCA_023313115.1). Lineage (NCBI taxonomy): Eukaryota > Metazoa > Arthropoda > Chilopoda > Scolopendromorpha > Scolopendridae > Rhysida > Rhysida immarginata. The sequence goes on from JAHWFO010020357.1 coordinate 882,953, forward strand.
GACGCTGATCTGCAATGCGTTGTTCAGTGACTGTGATGTGAGGATATGTCTCTTTGAAAATGTTATATAAGCGTTGTCTGTAAGCTGTAGTGTCAGTTTCCAATTTAGTGACTGCGTAGTAGGCTCGCATGATAAAACAGTTTGTCATTGGTCCATTTCATGCGTTGGCGTGGCTTGCCTGCCTTAGTGGTCGAGGGCAAAGAAGCTCTTGAAACACTAGGGACAGGTTGTGGCATTGCAGTAGCCGAACAGAGGTTGGTGCTGCTTTCTCCACCAGTGGCTCTGGGAGATTGTGGCATATTTTTTGAACGTGAGCCTCTGTCTAACCCATGAGCGCGGACCTTGGTAACCCGGGTGACGTCCGAGCCGGTATCAGATAACGCACTAGCATTAATCATAGTGATCACCAATAAATGGGTGGTCTTGTTAGCCCTCTCCATCATCTGTAGGCCCTTGGTTGATGTAATCAGCTCATCAGCCCTACTGGGTCATCTGGACCCTCAAGATTAATCTAAGGGTAGAGCAGATCAGACCTGTTAACTAGGGCCATCTCTCTAAGATGTTGCCCCCCTCGCACGACGCGGACGTAGGACCACGCGAGGGTTATTATTATTATTATTATTATTATTATTATTATTATTATTATTATTATAGTACACTCACAGCAATATGTGGTTAATATGACCCGCTTGTGAGAGTCCTATGATTCTTCCAATACGACCCGTTTAAGAGAGTCATTGGACACAGGTATCAGTAAGAGTTGTTTGACCCGAATTTCCGAGTCGCCATTCTCGGGTCAATTGACTCGACTGTACAAGACTTAAGACTCATTAACGGAATGTTTACTATACGCGTATATACTTATTTACACATTTTTACATACATATTTATATATTTTCTCAGCTACTTACACACAGGTATATAGTCATATTTACACAAATTTACACTTATATAGTCATATTTACACACGTGTATACACAATATACACAAGTTTACACACGGGTATATATCTATTCACACAAGTTTACATACATCTATACACTTATTTACACAAGTTTACACTTATTTACACAGGTTTACGATTATGTACAACTCTGTACAGCTTATTTACACACATTTATACATATATGTGCACAAATTTATACACGTGTATAGTCAATTTACACATTTGTACACACGATATATACAAGTTTACACACGGATATACACCAATTTACACAGGCTTACACACCTATTTACACAATTTTACACATGTGTATACTGATATTTACACAAGTTTATATTTGCATACCGACCTGTATTTGCATTTTATCATCTTTATAGTCAAAATTCGCCAGCAGAAGATAGAACTCCAAGCTTGTAGGCAGAAAAAAGGATTTTAATGATAAATCTGTTGCTAAATTCTAAAATACCGCTCGCCGTATTCATAGAGAAACGACAGGTCTTGAACGGTAGACAACAATAGGAAGAGAAACGATATCTTTTTAAAATTTTTGAACATCAATTTAAAAAAAAAAAAGAAGTCCTTTATTGATTTAAGAATACATTCAACTTCTAATGTACAATGCAATAAATTCATCATCACCTCAACAGAACTGATTTGCACAAAAATCAAGGGATTATTTTTATTGTAACCATTACATCGTTCTCATTATAAATCTGCAAGATTCCTTTTCCATTCCTTTGGGTAGGCTAAATGGAAACTATCACGATGAGCCTGAAGAGGAAGCCTCATATTTGTATCCTTGGCAATCTGAAATGCAGAAAAAAGTTACACTCCCTACAATAATGGAAACAGTGACATTTTATTTCTGTTTATATTATATTCGACCTCCGTGCTGAAATTAAGTCACCCACCCTTCTTACTTTCTATAAGGCTCCGATACACAGCTTTCAGTGTATAGATCCATTCTTGCTGCGAGAAACTAGCCATGTTGTTAGCAGTCGATAATAATGAACGCTGTTCAGTGGAAATGCATTTCAGATCACAAAGGGTAAAAAAAAAACAAAATCGTAACAATAATGAATAAGAAAACGTTTTAGCAAATAAATTTTGAACTATTAAATAAGAATAATTTACGTTAGAAAAAAGGGTAACTTACTTAGATTCCTGTTTTCGTTCAATTTTTCTTGAACTGGTAAAATTTGAAAGAGGAAGATGAACAACGTCGGAGAATGGCTTATTCAACGTTGGGTATTTGAGGGAGCCTATTCTCGCACTCAGAGTTGAAGAAACTATCTCTGCTGATAGATAGACTCTAGGTAACTTGTCCCATCCATTGTCATATTAAAGAGTAGTATTAGTTCTAATAATTTTGTATTAATCTTCTTACTAACACGAACGGCGAAATCGTCCCTATCGCTATCCGCCATGTTTTAGTAACTTGATTTCGTATCGTTGCCGGAAATGATTCCCATTTCCTATGACTTGGCTCGTAAAGCCGTGTTTAGCGCTGTTAGATGAGTCGGGGATTCGTAAACACTTGAAGATGGGTCGTACAACTTATCTACGAAGTACTGTATTCTTATAATCGAGTCAGAGAGCTATAACCTAATAAAATGAGTCCTATGATCTGGAAATTGCTGTGAGTGCACTCACAGCAATATGCGGTTAATATGACCCGTTTGTGAGAGTCTTATGATTCTTCCAATACGACCCATTTAAAAGAGTCATTGGACACAGATGTCAGTAAGAGTTGTTTGACTCGAATTTCCGAGTCGCCATTATCGGGTCAATTGATTCGACTGTACAAGTCTTAAGACTCATTAACGGAATGTTTACTATACAAGTATATACACATTTTTACATACATATTTATATATTTTCAAAGGTATTTAAACATGTATATAGTCATAGTTACACAAATTTACACAAGTTTACATACGTCTACACACCTATTTACACAATTTTACACTTTTGTATACAATATTTACACAACTTTACACACATTTAAACACACACGTACACAAATTTACACACAGTTAAACGTGTTTACGCTTATGTACACCTCTGTACAGCTTATTTACACAAGTTTACACACATTTATACATATATGTGCACAAATTTACGCATGTGTATAGACAATTTACGCATGTGTACAGCTAATTTACATAAGCTTACAGAAATATGTACATAAATTTACACACGTGTATATACAATATATACAAGTGTACACACGGATATACACCTATTCACACAGGTTCATACGTCTATACACCTATTTACAAAAGTTTACACTTTTGTACACTTCTGTATAGCTTATTTACACATTTAGTAATCATTCATTTATTCCTGAGTAATTTATAATTCAAGTTTAATATTTATACAGTGTAATCATGACGAAATGACTGCCTGTATTGTTGGTTTTTGTTTTCATTATTAGTTTGATTTAAACACATTTAAACACACAAGTACACACATTTACACGTGTATATACCAATTTACTCAGGCTTACACACCTTGTTACACAAATTTACACACGTGTATACTGGTATATACACAGGTTTACATTTGTATACCGACCTGTATTTGTATTTTATCATCTCTATAATCAAAATTCGCCAGCAGAAGATAGAAGTCCAAGCTTGTAGGCAGAAAAAAGGATATTAAAATGATAAATCTGTTGCTAAATTCTAAAATAACGATCGCCATGTACATAGAGTTGACAGCTCTTGAAGGTAGACAACAATAGGATAAGAAACGACATCTTTTTAAAAATTTTAAACATCAATTTTTTTTTTATAAAAGTCATTTATTTATTTAACATTACATTCAACCAGGGATGGATGAAAGTAAATCCATCCCTGATTCATCCCTGATTCAACGTATAATGTACAATGCAATAAATTCACCATCACCTAACAGAATTAATTTGCACAAAAATCAAGGGATTATTTTTATTGTAACCATTACATCGTTCTCATTATAAATCTGCAAGATTCCTTTTCCATTCCTTTGGGTAAGCTAAATGGAAACTATGACGTATTGCTGAAGAGGAAGGCTCATATTAGTATCCTTGGCAATCTGAAATACAGAAAAAAGGATGAGTTTTAGATCAATGATTTACACTCCCTACAATAATGGAAAGGGAAACGGTGACATTTTATTTTAGTTAATATCATATTCGACCTCCATGCTGAAATTAAGTCAGTCACCCTTCTTACTTTCTATAAGGCTCCGATATACAGCTTCCGATGTTTAGATCCATTCTCGCTACGAGAAACTAGCCATGTTGTTAGCAGTCGATAATAATGAATGCTGTTCAGTGGAAATGCATTTCAGATCACAACGAGTAAATAATAAATAATCGTAACAATAATGAATAAGAAAACGGGTTAGCAAATAAATTTGGAACTATTAAATAAGTATAATTTACGTTAGAAAAAAGTGTAGCTTACTTAGATCGCTGTTTTCGTTCAATTTTTCTTGAACTGGTAAAATTTGAAGGAGCAAGACGAACAACGTTGGAGAATGGCTTATTTTTGAGGGAGCCTGTTCTCGCGCTCAAGAGTTGAAGAGACTATCCCTACTGATAGATAGTCTCTAGATAACTTGTACCATCCATATTCATATTAAAGAGTAATATTATTTCTAATAATTTTGTATTAATCTTCTTACTAACACGAACGGCGGAATCGTCCAGTATCGCTATCCGCCATGTTTTCGTAACTCGATTTCGTATCTCTACCGGAAATGATTCCCTTTTCCTATGATTGGGCTCGTAAAGCTGTGTATGGCGCTGTTAGATGAGTCGGAGGTTCGTAAACACTTGAAGATGGATGGTACAACTTACCTACGAAGTACTGTATTCTTATAATCGAGTCAGAGAGCTATAACCTAATAAAATGAGTCCTACGATCTGGAAATTGGTGTGAGTGAGTTAGCTTTTATACGTACGTATGTGTATCGATATATAAATACGGCAACACATTTTTTGTTATGCACTTTTACCTGTGTTAACGTGGACGAATACCCATGAAACTTATATGATTGGAAAGTTCCTGTGCTCTAGATGTGCACAATATAATTTGTTTGCATATTTGTTCACGTTAACACGGTAAAAAGCGTTTCAAAAAAGGTAGCATTAAGGAACAGGTTGTGCACCATATTTGTCAACGCATGTAGCATTGCCTTTTTTTATTTATTTTTTTTTTAAATAATAAACATCAAATTAACTCAAATCATTGTTGATGTTCATTTGAAAGAATTTTAATTGTGTTGTTGATGTTCATTTGAAAGCATTAGAAAACCGTATAACAAATATTCTGCAGCTTTTGAAAGTCAGCGAACTGATTTCAGAACCTGAAGGTCTCCAAGTATAATATAATATAAATTTAAATTGTTGCATTTAAGAACTGGCTACCATTATTTTATTTATAATATAATACCTTTAATGTACCTATATGTTATTCCACAGAAATAACTGCTTAAAAATTGTTATTAACCAACCATTCAAAATATTTCTATAATTAGTAGGTAAGCATTGGCCGTGTTCGTAAACTCTCTTCATAGTCATGACTATGCCACATTCAAATTATTGAGATCACAATGTAAAACCTTGGCGAAGCAATGCCATCGTACACTAGTGTTTATAAAAATCGCAACACCCTGATGGAATAGCCCAATCTGCATTAAATTTGGAGCATTTGCATATCATGGGTCAGAAAAGAAACCATTAGATTTTCAGGTCAATACAATGCGTTTTATTGTCACATTAGTATCGGGTGAAACCACCGTGGGATGCAATTACAGCCTCTAAAGTCGTGGCATTGAGTCAAACAAGCTCTGAATAAGGGCCTGGGGAATGTCCTGCCATGCTCTGTCTACACGGGTATACAGTTCATCCACAGTTGCTGCTGCAGGAGTCTGACGAGCCAATCGATGAGCAACCCTGTCCCACACATGTTCGATTGGGGACATGTCTGGTGAACGAGCAGGCCAGGGGAACAAGGGCGTCTGATGGGCTTGGAAAAAGGCGAGGACATTTCTGGCCACATGCGGTCGGGCATTGTCCTGTTGGAATACAGCGCCTGGAAGTTTCTGCAGGAAGGGGATGACCTCGGGTTGCACAACTTCCCTGATGTACCGGTCACTGTTCAGATTGCCATGGATTCTGATCAGACGGGAACGGCCATGGTAACTGATTGCACCCCACACCATCACCCCTGGCGTTTGTCCTGAATGACGCTGCAGGATGCATTCTGGAAGGTCGCGCTCGCCACGATGTCTTCTGACTCGTATCCTGCCGTCATGGTGCTGCAAGTTAAACCTTGACTCATCCGAAAACACAACTTGTTGCCATTCAGCTTGCCACTGTTGGTGTTGATGGGCCCATTGCAACCTGAGGCGCCGGTGGTTTTGAGTCAAAGGAATCCGCAACAATGGTACTCGTGGCATCAATCCTCTGGAAATCAAACGGCGTCGTACAGTGCTAGCAGACATTGTCCTGCCTACTGTAGCACCCCACTGTTGTGCTAACACTGTGGAAGTGGCTGTACGATCTGCTACACACATGCGATAGAGGTGTCTGTCATCTTGCGATGTCGTCGTGCTGGGTCTTCCTGAGCCTGGTCTTCGGTGTGCCCTGTTCTCTTCGGTCCACTGCCTCCATGCACGCATAATTGTCGTTGCATTACGTCCTACACGAGCAGCAATGTCACGATACGACCATCCCGCTTCACGCAGACCAATTATGCGTCCTCTTTCAAAGTCTGTCAGCTGTTGATATGGTACCCTTCGTCGTCGTCGAGGCATGGTGTTCTTTCAAGCAATTACTCTGAAAATCTAATCATTTATACTCTGATTATAATTAGATTTTCATCATAATCATTTATATTGCAAATTGCATATGGATTAGACCATTCCATCTGGGTGTTGCGATTTTTATAAACAGTAGTGTATATGAATTTATATTTTTTTAGATATGTTTTATTGCTCTTGAAATTCAGAAACATTATTGGTATTCTAGCATTCTTTTCATATTGCAATTTCTCCAAATATTTGTTTTCAAATAAAAAGTTTCTAATAGGAAAATATTTGTAAACTAAAAGTATGTTGGGAATTAACAGGAAAAAATGTTTAGATAGTAAAAAATTTAAAAAAATAAAAATAAACGACGTTTTCATCAAATATTTTAGTAACGAAGTTAGTGGCGCGCGGACCCTGAGACCGCATGTCCGGTTATATGCAACAATACGTACGCAATCACGAATTCAGACATACTGACTTCTAGAAGGGTCCAAAATGGAAGAATACAGAACTGGTCATTTGTTTCTTTTAAATTCCTGAGAAGATATTCACGAAAATTTAGTGATGCGGGCCCTGGGACCGCGCGCCATCTTTGGAGTGTTAACTATTATAAAACCTATTTTATAAACTTACGTAACATGTGCTTTCTTAATGAAAATGAATAACTTTACTTTGTCTGTCATGGTTGTCACGATATACGATTTTCTTCATCTGATGATGCCATATTGTATGCATTTCAGAGTACATGAACACCATCTCTGATGCAAAATGGACGAGACCGACATCCAGGAATCCCTGGAAGTAGAGTGTGAAGAAACTTCTCAGGCTAAAGAAGAAGGTGTTGAGGTTGTTCAACATTTGCCAGCAACACCTGCATCTGAACCAAGTTTTGTGAAAAAGAGACCAAATATAAGTGACATTTGGCAGCATTTTCAAAAAATAACTAAATCAAACAAGGCGTAGTGTAATTACTGTTTGAAAACATACGCTCATAGTGGTAATACATCAAATTTGAGGAAACATGCCTTGTGTTCTCATCCAGAAATCTTAGCATCAAAAATAGCAAATCTCTCTGGAACAGAAAAGACCCAATCTGCAGCAGAAGAAAACCTATGTGTAGTACAACCATAGCAAAGTATTGGGAACCTGATAAGCCACATGCTGTAGGAAGTGCAGCCTACAAGCACTTCATGGATGCCCTTCAGCATTTCTTTATTGAAAACTATTTGCCGTTTCAAATTGTTGAGAGCGAATCTTTCCAAAAGCTTGTCGAACTACTAAATAAGCGGTTTTGTTTACCATCGAGAAAAAAGCTCACATCATGCATTGACACTACCTATGAAGTTATGCGAGAAGAAGTAAAGCAACAGTTAGAAAAGTGTAACCATTTCTCACTAACCATGGACATTTGGATAGAACCACTCAACACTATTTCCTATTTGGGGGTGACGATCCACTTTGCTAAAGGTGATCGTATGTGTGCTGTAAACATTGCAACGGAAAAACTTTCAGAAAGGCACACTGGAACATCGAAGCAACTTTGCGATCTGTTTTGGAAAGATGGAACATTGACCCAAAATCTGTTATTGTCTGTGTAACCGATGGTGCTGCCAATATAAAAAAGGCTTTTCTTAGCTTGTTTGGGGTAAGTAAACATCTACTTTGTTTTGCGCACAACCTCAATTTGATGGCAAATGATGCATTAAATTCACCACAACTTCTTCGGAAGATTGAAAAAGTGAAATCTCTTGTCAAGTTCTTCAAGCAGAGTGTGAAAGCTGCAGATCAGCTTAGAAAAGAACAAGGGGTAAAGGGAAAAGCATGTCAAAAACTCCTGCAGAGCTGTCCAACAAGATGGAACTCAACATACGAAATGATTCAACGCTATTTGGAACTTCATGTGTATGTTGCGAAAGCACTAATGGAAATTGGTGAGACGAATTTGCAGATCCCAACCGGGTTTGATAGAGAACTGTTAGGGGAATGTGCAGAGCTGCACGTAACGGCAAGCAAGATCATCCCAAATGTTGTTTCTGCAGAACAGCACGTAACGGCAAGCAAGATCATTCCACTTTGCAAGATGTTGAAGTTTGCAATCAATAGTGTTGTTGTTATTTTTGAAGAAAGTATTCAGCTGAAGGGAACTTTGTTAACAAGCATCGCAGATCGTCTAGACCCCATGGAAGAAGTGATATTTCTCAATACGGCCACAATTTTGGATCCCCTTTTAAAGTTCGGCCATTGACAAATCCATTTGCAAAAGGAGAAGCAATTTGCGTCATCAACAACGAACTAAAGACTCGTAACACAGATGCGGGACGTGCCAACACACTCACTCAACTTTTGGAGCTGAAAAACCAAAATCAATCTGCGACTTTTATGAAAATCTTCCTGTGAATACAAAGAAAACTGCACAGCCGTCCGTTCAACCTCTGGATACGTCTTTCAAGCAGTATTTGGACCTTCCAGCTATAGATCGTAACTCCGATCCAATGAGTTTCTGGAAAGAGCACAAGAATATATATCCTTCCCTCTATCCAGTAGCCTTGAAGTATATTTCTATCATAGGATCTTCAGTTCCCAGTGAGAGGCTTTTCAGCAAAGCAGGACTGGTTGCAACGAAAAAAAGGAACCGTTTGGATCCAAAACGAATTGAAAAAATATTGTTTTCATCATCACTTAAATGTTTTGGAAGTAAATGATTAAATATGTTTTCCTTAATATGGGCCTACTTTATTTCATTTAGATAAGCAATGAAAAAAAATCTCTGAGAGTTAAAAATTTTTTTTTAATGTCTACATTTTTTTTCCAATTTTATTTATTATTTTCCAATATCTTCTTAGAATTTTTTTAAAATTTTTAAAATTTTTATAACTTACTTAGAGATGATACAAAATATCTTGTATTATAATTAATTTTTAACTTCTTCTCAAAAATGCATTTTACCAAAAATACTCATTTCTAATCGATATTATCGATACTTTCTCTTTGAGAACTCGATATCGATATCGAATATTTTATTAAAGTGCTCTATACCAGAAGTATCGATGCTTCATTGGTATCGCACATCACTAGTTTATAAAATAGGTTTTATAATAGTTAACACTCCAAAGATGGCGCGCGGTCCCAGGGACCGCATCACTAAATTTTCGTGAATATCTTCTCAGGAATTTAAAAGAAACAAATGACCACTTCTGTATTCTTCCATTTTGGACCCTTCTAGAAGTCAGTATGTCTGAATTCGTGATTGCGTACGTATTGTTGCATATAACCGGACATGCGGTCTCAGGGGCCGCGCGCCACTAACTTCGTTATTAAAATATTTGATGAAAACGTCGTTTATTTTTATTTTTTTAAATTTTTTACTACCTAAACATTTTTTCAATGAGAACTCGATATCGAATACTTTATTAAACTACTCGATACCGGAAGTATCGATGCTTCATTGGTATCGCACATCACTAGTGCTAAAATATGGCATGTAATATATCAAATGACTTGGAATGATGTGTCATGAATGAATATAACGTAAAATTAATGATAGTGGAAATTGGTTTCATTGAACCTAGTTTAGTGGAACCATTATCGTTCATTGGAACTTTCAATGCTAAAATATAGCATGTAATATATCAAACGACTTGGAACAAGATATCATGAAGGATTATAACGTAAGCTTAATGATAGTCCAAATTGATTTTAAGGAACCTGGTTTAGTGCAACCATTATGGTTCATTGGAACTTCCAATGCTAAAATATGGCATGTAATATATCAAACAACTTGGAATGATGTGTCATGAATGAGTATAACGTAATATTAATGATAGTTGAAATTATTTCAAAGATACGTGGTTTAATGGTATCATTATGGTCCATTAGAAACTTCCAATGTTAACATAGGGCGGTTTAAAAATATAGTTCCGCGAATGGTTTAGTTTAACCTTTCGGTACTTGGTTATGTCATTCCATGATGGTTTATTATTAATGAAATAATGCATGCAGCACATGACAGTTGGGGTGTGGATCTTTTTTGCAGAATTTAAGCTGCTCTCATAAGATTTACATTGCATTAACAATATTATGAAGTTCTGGGGTTGATTCTCTTAAAATGCAGGCAATTGAAACAGTTTGAAGGAAAAAATTGTAAATCATTTTTTTAAAGTCCATTCCTTCTCTCAAAACTTTTCCGAAAACTTCAAAAGCCGCAAAAAACGTGTTCGGCACTGCATCTCAAAAACTGAAAAGGATTTAAGCTGTAAACAAATGCGACTTGTTTAATTTTTCCTGAATGTTTTCTTTTTTGACAGTAATAAATATTTTATTACCACTTTAACTCATTTATTTATTTATTTATTTATTTATTTATTTATTTATTAGGACCGATAGGTACTTATTATGTTTTCACAATGTGCGTCCGTCCGTCTGTCTGTTGGTGCTCTAGCGTTTGAACGCTTCCGAATTTTCGACAATTTAGGGAAATCGGAAGACAGTTCGTTGGTGGAAAAAATCGGTGAACTACTTCCGGTTCAAAAGGTCACAAATAATATAGGGGACCACGTTTTTCACTATACAATTCCATATATGAATGGCCTGTGCACTGCCAAATGCTGTTCTCTCTTTGGCATTCCATACCTAAAGCAGAGAAAAGGCTCGTGAATTATGTAAAAACACGTGATGGTCTTCCTTGATGGTCTATCAGTCAAAATTGGTTCAAGGGTATGTGGTTTAGTGGTACCATTATGGTCCACTGGAAACTTTCAGTGCTAAGATATGGCATGTATTATATCAAATAGTCTGGAATAACATATGGTTGAATATTAACGTAAAATTAATGATAGTCGAAATAGGTTCAATGGTATGTGGTTTCATGGAAAGCTCCGATTTGGCATGTAATATATCAAACAACTTGGAATGACGTGTCAGGAATGAATATGACATAAAATTAATTATATCCGAAATTGGCTCAAACGCACCTGGTTTACTGGAACCATTATGGTTCATTGTAAACTTTCAATGCTAAGATACAGCATGTAATATATCAAACGACTTGGAATGATGTGTCATGAATGAATATAACGTAAAATTAATGATAGTCGAAATTGGTTCAAATGCACCTGGTTTCGTGGAACCATTATGGTTCATTGGAACTTTCAATGCTAAAATATGGCATGTAATATATCAAACGACGTGGAATGATGTGCCATGAATGAATATAACGTAAAATTAATGATAGTCGAAATTGGTTCTATGATTCGTGTTTTAATGATACCATTATGAAACCACTGGAAACTTTCAAGGCTAAGATATGGCATGTAATTACTTACGCCTTATATTATCAATAGTTAATTTGTGTTAGGCATATTTTAACAATAGCTAGTAGCTAATCATTCCTTCAATGGTACATGCTTACGTAGAAAGCGTTGGCAATAGTTTATGAAGAAAAATTGACCATTACAGAGAACGCTTCAACAATTAACGCTTATTTCATTAAATAGGAATGCTTACAAAATAAAGGATTCGTATATGTTCTAATCTATAGAGAATTGCTACTTTCTCCATTTAACTTTTGAGGTAGTTTTATTCTGTTTTGAACTATACATTTCTCTTAGAAGTATGCCTTGCTTAGCAACCAGAGGCTTCCTTAGCAACCTCATCTAATTCTTAAGAACGAAAGGCTGCTTTAGAAATCAAATGATTTCCTCGAATGCTTTAAAATCCTATCGGCCCTGGGCGTTTCGTTGCCTGACTTGTTTATTTATTTATTTATTTATTTATTTATTTATGAAAAGCACTGAACAGCAAAAGCACCTTACACTACAAAATAAAATCAAAATTAATAAAATTCAAAAATATTTTCAGTACAATGATCAATACATTTCCATTAATTAAAAAATGATCCACTCAATAAATTATTAAAATCATTAAAATATTTCTTAAAAAAATTTGAAAACGGGCCATAGGATTTTGGCTATTAACATACAGCAAAAGACTGAAAAAGAACGCAAACTGTAATAAGCAGTACAAAATGTAAAATAAGAGATAGTCACAAGAACTAAAAGAAGAAAATTCATGCCCGAGTGGGAGAGTGGCAGATAATTTTAAAATTAAACAAAAAATATGATTCTTGAAATTAAAAATATTGGGAAAATTCCTTTTACACAATCTATATATAAATTTCCTCTGAACTTTCTCAATCATTTCAACATTTCCCTTAAAGACATGTTGGCTGGATTGTTTTGTAATAATGAACTAAAAATAATTTTCATTTATACTAATAAAGGAAAATAATTTTTAATTCGTTATTTCCAAACTCGGGCTTAAAAATGATACCAATACCACCCGTACGAGGCTCTGATTAGGTGCTTTGCTACAAGATCTAAAGAATAAATTTTAGATTAGAATTTTATGCTGCTGGTTTTGAGGGGCTTGTGAAACGACGGGACAAGTGCCTCATTGTACATGGAGATTATGCGGAGAAATAATAGTAGTTTTCAAGCCAATACTCTTTAATTGTTTCTTTTCTACATCCATTTGTAACTTACTTACTGACTTCCCCTCGTAATATTATATTCTTTGTGAAAGGGTTTCATTCTAGAAACTAACTAAAACTTTTTTAGTAGATCTCTTCATCTCGACGTTTCTAACTGCTGAGGTGTCACTCATCAGCAAACGTCGGTTTCTCCATGTCTGTTTCTTTCAACAGAACGGCTCTAACTCTGAGTTGTCTGTATCTTTCAAGAGTCCCGCTCCAACTCTGGAGATGTGTGTCTTTCAACCGCATCACTCCATCTAATTAAGATTTTCACTTTTCTCCAAAGAGCTCTATTGTGGTAATTCCGAATTTGTTCTTCTAATTGGCTAAGGAGGGAGGGAAACTCCACCTATTGATCGTTTACCATCAGGTGATGATGGGATGAATCGTCGACTTACATTTCAAAGTGAAAAAAAAGAGTTAATTTGCCTGGCCTCGTAAACTAACTCTTGATAGTTAATACCATCATCCGGTGGATTCGACTCCTTCCCTTCTGACTAACTCTTAAGTATTAAATTCAACTCTCACATCCAATGTAACATTTATAATAATAAATCGTAATGACTTTGAATTTGTCGAGGTTAAAAATATCGAACATTAGACAAATGTAGATGATTTACTTCAACGTTAAAACGTGCTTGCTTCATAACAATCTTCTACTCAGTCTCTTAATACAGGGACAAATCGTAATTTTTATTAAAATAGTTCTGTCTTCGAGTCGAATAATTATTGAACAGTCGTCCTAAGAATACTGAGTTCCTTTAACAGTTAATGATAAGAACCAATAAAATCTTGCGAACATTCCAAGGAGGAGCTTTAGCTGTGAAGCAGAAATATGCACTTATTAGCAAGAAATTAATAAGTAGGGCAAGTTATTTTATAGTAGACCTTGGAGTAGGGTATAGGCAAGCAGCGGACCCTGCGATCATCTACTTTTACCCCTTTATCTGCACTTTCTATCCCCCATCCGAAGTTTTTTAATCAAAAAATTGATTTTCCCGAACGTAATGTAGATGTTCCCAAGAGGAATCTGGATATTGAATTTCACTGTTTACTACGTAAATAACACATAGATCTTTTGTCCCCTCTGACTTCCACCCCGTAATTCCGACTCCATTGCACCAATCAAAGCGAAACTAAATAGTGTAGGTGGAGCTGCCCATAGTAAGCCACGTTACGAATTTCAACTTTCTACCTCAAAAAATGTAGAAATTATGAAGGGGAGAGACGGACATTGTAAAACCAATAAGCTCCATGTATATTATGAGCAATTGAGCGACAAAGCGAACGTCGCTCACCTCAATATTTAAAGAAAAACAGAAAGTAACAGTGTATTCATTCTTGACGAATCGATTGTTGTATGCTATGCCATTATCTCGGTATTCTTTACCATGAAGGAAGGAAGATGTCTTTACTTCCTTCTTTCATGTTCTTTACGATCACTGTTTTAGCACGTGAATTCAACTTGAAGGCGTCCCCGAAAAATCCTGAAAAGTTGATACTTTGATGGTCATATTTCTGAAAACAGAATTTGAAAAGGTTAATCCGTTTTAAAGTTATCGTGTAAAAGGCGGATGCCCGGATAAAAGTACAGACCAAGCGTGCATTCTTATAAGTAGCTTTTTGCTAAAGCTCCTAATAGAACACAGGGCATGGGTAATTGAAGCTGAGAAAAACGAACAAAATTTATGAGAATTTTTCTAGTCTCCGCATTATTTAATACTATTCTACTAGCTTTTATTATATTATTAGATTATTGCCTTGGCCTGTGATCTGTGGTCTCGAGCACATATTAAGTTTTTATATTAACAAGGGTTCAGAGGAATAATCTTGTTCAGGCAATGCAGTGAAGTACCAGTCTATTTTGTGATGGGCTCTTTTCTCTTCGTCTAAGGAAATTTTTCGTTTCCTTTATTATTATTATTATTATTATTATTATTATTATTATTATTATTATTATTATTATTAAAGATGTATAATATTATCTTTACAGTTAATATCCACTTAAATTTATTTACAGTTTTTACAAATTGGTTTCATACAATTTTACGTGAATTTCTTACAAACATTTCTAATAGAATTTTAAATGAAATTAATATGAATTTACAGGTGAAATAACCTCTCAGTACAGAAATGCGGAAGAATAAATATTTTTAGTATTAACTGTATTTATTTTAGTTTAATTACACAGTGGTTAACTGTTACTTTATTTATGTTTGCGTTATTTGTTGATGTTACAATTTCGTTTTCAGTAATTGAATTTACTAAATCAAGGTTTCAATAAAAAAAAATTTTTTTTTTTTACTTAATTTAGTAATTAAACTCCATTTACAGTGAACTAAACACACATTATATTTATTTAAAATCGTATTAAATTCATTTAAAATTGTATAAATCTATTTAGAAATGTATGAAATTCATGTAAAACTGTATGAAACCTATTTGTAAAAACTATAAATAAAAGTGAGCGTAAAAAACAGTATGTAAAAATGAACTACTGACTGCTTTCTCATGCAATGCCTTGTCACCTATAATCTCTTCTCTCACACGTCCTCGGAGAAATATCGTCGAAATCCAAAACAGTATTTCCCAATTATTTCTTGAATTTACTGTGAAATTATAGAGGATAAGAGATAGTGGATAAAATATACAATAATTGGACAGTTTTTTTTTTTTCTAAACCAGCAGAAAATAATTAGAATATCATTTTCTTCAGAGGGGGCGTTCAATTGCAGCCTTGGCGAAACTACTTAATTAGACCATTTGATTATCGTGATTAGAGTGGTTTATTCACGGAACACTTTTCATTTCGTATTCCTCTTTCGTGAAATAAGACAGAGAGAGGCAAAGTTTGTTTTTTTTTTAAGTTTTCCCTTTAAAATAATAATGTCGATACATAATTAGGCAATGGATGAGTCAATCTTAATGAATTCTATTTATTTCGTGATTTTTCGACAATAGATGGAGGCGTGGGCAAGAGGGCGAAGATAGGGAGAAGGCCAGTGAGATCGCTCGATCAAGTGAAGGATGAAGAGATGTCATCGCTGCACCAAAAGTTGAAAGCTTTAAGATAATTTCGTTTTAGTCTTCCTTTTGACTAATCTATTCTAGTCAGCCCATAGAGAAAGGAGAACGTTAAGTTAATTCGCCCATCATTGTATATAAATAGAGTAAGATCTAGAAAGACGGGAAAAAATCCACACACTCGATTTCCCGATTTGTGTTTTATACGTGAGAAGATGACAGTCGTCGTCGATTGTTGTTAATCAGGACACGAATATAATAAACACTTTTGAACCGAAATCTAAAGAAGATAAAAATAATTTTTTTCGTCCGATGCGCTTCCGCCATGAATTTAAGCATCAAAGAAGAAGAGGATCATTGGTTTAGTTCGTGTCGAGAACATCAATCATCACAGCCTTTGTTTTTCTGCGAGAAATTCCTCGCCGTATAGCAATGACCCCGCCTGTGTATGCTAATGAAACGGCTGCGAGACAAATGAAGTGGCAGCGCATCCACTAGTCCAAAAGCATCTCAAAAAGGCAGGTGAGTAAGCGTAGCCCAACTATCTCGTGATAAATTCTTCGACTCGAAAAGATCATCCTGTAGAGCTTCGCTTTAAGAGCTGCTCGTTAATGAAAGTCGCCCCAGTTTATTTATTCATACAAGTAATATATTTAAAATAATGCGTATATAAATATTCCATTAAATGACATTTTTTTAAGGCAGCGCGTTAATATTTGCGACATTCAAAGTATTTAAATTGCTTAAGTCATTAATTGACTTTTAGCAATTCCTGGCCTAGAGTAGCAACACGAGCAGGTACAACAACTCCGTTCTGAGGTGATTAAAAAAAGACTTAGATTAAAGTTAATAATAATTACCTCTTGATGATACCCGCTTATGTGAGTGATAAAAGTATTTATGATGAACTGCCTTTTGAACCCATCTACTACTTACTCTTTATAGCAATCTTCAAAAGGGTTAATTTTCACTATCCGCACAATCGCGCGATGACTAAATGCGACCAAGGTACAATGAATTTATTCATTATTTGGAAGAATGAGGGGCCCTGCCCACCAACCCCCCCCCCCCCTTCCAAGTAACTGATATATACCCCCTTTTCTCTTTAGTTACAGTAAAATTTCATTTATCGTGGTCGCATTCAGTCACTGTGCAATTGTGCGGATAGTGAAACTTAATCTTAAAAGAAGAGATATATATAGATAAACATTTTAGAGCAGGGTTTCCCATTTTGTGGTCCGTAGACCCCTCTGTGTTTGTTGACAAATTTAGGAGATCTTGGAATGACTTCTACAGTCTAATATGTATTATTGTCGTTAATTTAATTGTTGTTAATATTGCTACCTACCTCTCAGCTATTACCTCTATGCAAATACCAAAATTTAAAGGTGTGAGATCAGTAGCTTGCCTTAAAAATAAAATAAAGGGAGGTCCACAACTCGGAAGTAATTGGGAACCGTGCTTTAGAGGATATTTCAGATGCCAGACTTTTTATTTATTATTTTTATTTATTTATTTATTTAATGTAATCCAATACGTCCATCCAGGGCCTGTATGGCCAGAAGCTGACGAGTTGGGTTCCTGGATGAACTGGATTAGCAACTGCTGTATGATGGTCGCAGCAGCTGGGGGAAGGTGATGATCATGTGTCACTGATGGTCACCCATCCAGTGACTAGCCATGCCTGATGTTGCTTAACTTCACAGACGTTGTGTTTCAGTGAAAGCCCACCAGGCCACAACCTTCCCCTTCCAATGAATTTCTATGGCCTGTTTTGATCCCAGACTGGAGAAATGTCTTTCCAATTTTTAATCTTAATTAAACATAATATTTAATAATAATTGAAAAATGGTCTTAGGAGGATTTTTTTCAAGCCATTACCTCCGATATCTATATATATATTTTGGTATGTCCGTCAGTCTGTCAGTCAGTCAGTCTGTCTGTCATGAATGGAAAATACGCACTTTTCATTGGCAAGTGAAACAAGTGACGCGAGTGACGCAACAAAAGTAAGTGATGCAACAAAGTAAATGACGCAGCAAAGTAAACAATTAAAAATCTCTTTTCTTTTTAACAATAATAATATAACACATAAAACAGTGTTGATTAATATTAATTAAACTGCTTTATCACGCAATGTCTTAAATTAAACTGCTTTATCACGAATTTCGTTAAAATTTTCAAAGTTTTAAATTCGGAGTTTTCATTGGCTCTTCAGACCAGTGACCAATAATAAGTCGTTAATAATACTACTTCAATTCTACGTGTGGGAGATTCGAAAAATAGCTCAATAACTGTTTGATGCATGTAATAACTAATTCTAAATGAATATCTATTAATAATGGTTCTTAATGAACAGGGTTATGGCGCCGACGAAGCGAAAATTTCAAACAATCGCGGAGCCTCCGCCTCGGAGGTCGAAGAAGCCTTTGCGAGTCCAACGGAGTATGAAAGCCGACAGGACCGAAAAAGGCGTTCGGTTACGCGTCAAAGGGGCCGACATAAAGCGCGTGTACGCAATGCAGCTGCTCAAGTCGGAAGATGAACATGTTTCGGATTGTCAACGCAATTTGCTTCAACAACGAAGCAGCAAAGCCCAGATACACGAAGCTGTTGCAAATATCGAAGATATCCAGCCTTGAACTTGATTGGCCACTTGGCTGCTGTATGTTCTCACTGGAAAAAGTGCCGGCGACTGTTCGATTGGAAGGCAAAATTGCCCTGGCAACGGCAACGAGTGGAATTGCAGCACTTCAATTAATGGTCGGGCGAACGGCACATTCAATGTTCAAGCTAGACCTGATCTAAATGTAACTTTTTCTGTAATACTCCCATTCAATTGCAGCATGCAGAATTGCTATGTAAAGGCAGATTCTGGGCAGATTTAGAAATTACTAAATATATTTCTTTTCGTATAATCTATGGGTGTTTAACATTGCTTATTGCCTCTGCTCGGTTGCACCGGGCACAACCAACGCCTCCTACATGTATAAAGAAAGCCTCCGCACTGAAACGTCATACATTGTTACATCATCATACTTCGTCCTTTGTTAACCGCATTTCTACCAATAATAAGCTCTAAATTTGGTCGACTTATGATGATGTAACAATTTATGACGTTTCAGTGCCGAGGCTTTCTTTATAATAAAAAAATCACTTACATTTTTGCAATGATGCTATTTTGGCGCGTTGGTTACATGGCGCGTTTCGACAACCTTGCTATTGTGGGTCCGAATCCTTCAGAATACACTTTTTAAACAGAAACAACTTTGTTTCCCGTCTTGGTTTTGCCTTGACAAGCTCGGCGAAGACGGGAAGGTGCGATTTTTTTTATACCATATGTTTCAAAAGTTCCCGATCGTAGAAGATGACTTTCCCTGCATGCCGTACTGTTGTGCAAGTATACTAAGGGCTGGTAGACAGGAGCCAATGTCTCTCAACCTCTTTTTTTCAATTAATAGGTGCTCCCAGTCGTTACGAATCCCGCTCTTTATTTTACATAAATGCAAATACGCGAATATGAGAGTGAAATAAAAGGTTAAAGTAAAAAATAGAAATTTTATTTATAAAACCTACGGTATACGGTATTAAGCTTATACCGGTACAGTAACAGTTTAAAAAGCGTGTATTGAGTGAAAGCAAACAAATAAAATACAGTATGCAAGAACCATAAGAGATGGTTCTCCTTTGGTGTAACCTACATGTTCCGTTCCTTTGGGAATGTAAAAATAAAATAAATACATTTGAGAAACTTTTCCACTATGTAAAACTGATTTTATGTAATTTATTTCAGCACATGGTTTATTTTAGTTGTTGGCCAAACATTACTGCTGCTGTCATAGGTTAGGCTTTCCCTACATACAGAAGAGGCAGTTCGGGAACTTTTGAAACACACGGTATATGTCCGTCTTCACCGAGCTTCAACATTTACGTGACGAATTTGAAGATCGTAAGCATAAGACGGGTGGTTTGAGCATTGTTTTTCGACGGCACAGAAATATGCCACCCTTGCGTTCCGTACGGAAACATAAGCACGTAGTGCAGAGGATCAAATCAAGGGTGATTTTCTAAAAACCGACGAACTCTACTTTCTGAGCGCTGGCGCAAAATAGTATCACGATATGCACTGATTCCCTGCCAGATAAAAAAACACAACAACGTCCGAAGTTGTCGGTAAATTGTAGAATCGACGGTCATTACGTTGAATGTTTTGAGTATTAAACAATACACCAGACAATTCCGAATAATCATGTTCAATACAAGCTACAATACTCAGCGGGGATAACGCAGGCAATTCGTTTTAATACCAAGAATACCGTTACACACGACTGATCATTTTGTAGTTCAAATGTCGACGATCTTCCGTTCTCCCATCTTATGCAATGACAATTAACAAGTCCCGGGATCAAACCTTAAACAACATTGGTATATACCTAGAGTAGATAGATACTGATAGACCGCCTTCGTTTTGCCTTGAAAAGCTCGGCGTAGACGGGCATCTCAGCTAGTTAATTAATAAATAGAGAAAAATACAAAAAAAAATTCCACGGCCTGGACTCAAACTGGACTAAACTTGAAGGTCCCTGGTTCGAGTCCAGGCTATGGAATTTTCTTTACTATTTTTCTCTATTTATTAAATAATAGTTGATGCCTAATAAACTGTAATTTTAAGAATATTGAGGCTTTAATAAAGTTTCTCAAAAATTTTGAAAATCTTTACATAAAAAATCTGTTCATGGATATTGAATAGATATTGAAAATGGAACATTGAAAAAAACACGTTTTTAATCATTTTTGACAAATAATCATCCGTTTTGACAAATCCATTTTTTTTCTTGTTCAGTACAGAGAAGTAAGTAGAGTTGTGATGAAACTAGTATCTGCTATGATGTACTAGATCAGTGTTTCTCAACCTTTTTCTCTCTGCAGCCTGGTAACATAGTTAAAATAAATTAGCTGCATGAGATCAAAGATGTGCTAAAGACCTAAATTAGATTATTTTCATTGAAAATTATTTTTGAAATTCCTAATAATTTTCAAATGAAGAAAATTTTTCACGAATTAGTAAAAGTTTTCCGTGGATTGGCGGTTGGGAAACACTGAAACACTAGATAATATTTGTCTGCTCTTTTCTATGGTATTGCTTGGTTTCATAATTTAAGATCAACTGATAACAACTCTCCATTTAAAACTGTATATATGTATATATATGACTGAATGATCTTGAAAAAAATAATTCATGAGATGCAGGAACATAAGCGTACATGAGATGCGTGAGTTTATATTCGGTACATATGATTTTGGCTTCATTCTCTTTACAGAAGTTCTGACATAAAGGTTGACCAATTAATGTTGGTTTTTCTAAAAATATAACCATAAATACTTGTTGTTAAAGAACTTACGAGGCCTGTGAGAAAAGTATCCGACCTAATTTTTTTTTGCGAAAACCTGATGGATTTGGATCGCGCGCGCTTGCATGAGCCGACCTTAAACCTTTGTGCGTATGCGTGAATTTTTTCTCACCTCTCAATAGCGTCAGTTGCTGGCAATCAGCATTAAAGGGAGGTAGTGTGTTGTGCTCTCGTCGGTTTTTGATTTAATGCAATCAGCATTAAAGGGAGGTAGTGTGTTGTTCTCTCGTCGGTTTTTGATTTAATGCAATCAGCATTAAAGGAAAATGACAGAACGACTGGAGCAGCGTTACTGCATCAAATTTTGCCAGAAACTGGGCGACAGCCAGGTGGAAACCATCAGTCGTCACGGTGGAAGCATTCCTCGTCACCACGACCAAAGAAGGCCCGCCAAGTGCGCAGCAATGTGATAGTGATGCTGACTGCTTTCTTTGACTCTCGCGGTGTGGTACACCATGAGTACGCACCACAGGGTCAAACAATCACCAAAGAGTACTACAGGGATGTCCTCCGTCGCCTACGTAATGCAGTGCGGCGCAAGAGACCGCAGTTGTGGTCAACAGGCAATTGGCGCCTCAAAAACCAAACTTGATTCAGACTTTTTTGGCGAAAAACCAGACTCCCGTGGTACAACAGGCTCCTTACTCTCCTGACCTGGCCCCCTGCGACTTTTGGCTGTTCCCCAAACTCAAGAGGCCATTGAAAGGAACGCGATTTCAGACAAGAGAGGACATTATGGCTGCAACGACAGCCGAGCTAAACTCCATTCCGAAAGACGCTTTCCAGGAATGCTTCCAACAATGGAGGCACTGCTGGGAGCAGTGTGTGGAGTCCCAAGGAGACTACTTTGAGGGTGATTAGGTTTCCAATGCTCCAGGTGTATAATTTTTTTTTTCCCGGCCGAAGGTTGGATACTTTTCTCACAGGCCTCGTATTTTTGTTATGTAGAAATGATTTCAAATATCCCATGAAAAATTCACCAACACAAAAATTGCTGTTGATACAATTGAATACAAGTAAAAACATGAGTGGTTTCCAACCTTTTTAACTCGGGGAGTCTTTTTTAGAATTAATTTCTACGTCAGATCTCCTTAGGCTTACTTAATTTCTATGGCAGAGCCCTTTAGGCAAAAAATCACTCTGACATACAGTATCAGAAAGGGCCATTAAAATACAGCATGTAATAGACTGTGGGACAGGTCGCAATAATTTTTATTTATTTTATAAATTATTTATTATTAATTTTTTATTTATTTCAAAAATCTTTATTTTATTTACCTGAAGCAGCTATGGAGCACAGGTTGTGAACCATTGCCACAAAGCTTCATTTGCCCATAGTGAACAAAACAATAAGGAAAAACTATGGAATAGAACAAGCTATAAAGTGATAACCTCTAGTCCATTGTATAAAATAGAAATTGAACTAAAGAAAATAGTAAAGAAAATACCATGGCCTGGACTCGAATCAGGGACCTTTGGGTTACCGTCCTGGGTGACCGTCGAATCATGGTCACTAGTGGAAAAGGTCCCGAGTCCAGACTGTGGAATTTTCCTTACTATTTTCTGTATTTTGATATTAATATCTGGAGAATGGCATTAAAAACTCCCCTTTGAACCATTTCCCAGTTATTAATAACAAAATAAGTATTTCTATTTTGTCCTTATAGATTTGGCTAAAGGTATCATAGGGTCTGTTCTAGGACCAAAAATCTACGAGTCTAATTTCACAAGATGTGAGACAAATTTTAGATTCTTTTTGACTTCCATATTTTATGTGCATCTAAAATTTCTTTAATTAATTAGAAATTTAAACAAGACAGCTTGGGGTCTAGGCTGAGCTCATCGACAAGCAGTCGACTGTCGACAAGTGTCGATGGTCACGTGGTTAATGACGCATTTGTCGATACGAGCTAGCATGAACACGACTTGTCTACTTGTCTACAGAGTCTATAGTGTACAGACTCTACACCGTCAATTTTCTCGTGTAGACTTTGACCATCGACAAATGCCTTATTCTTGTCTACAATTTAAGAGCAGTCAACTATGCACTTGGCGATCGTTATTTCAGAATTTAGCAACATATTTCTTATTAAAATCTCTTTTCCTTCGTTTCCAGCCTGCAGGCTAAATATACATAGCTCAAGAATACACATTTTCTAAAAATATTAACAAAAACTTGTTTAAAAATATTTACATACATGAAGTACTCTCTTGTGCTACGAAACTTGAGCTATTCTACAGGTATGTGTTTATGTATGTATTTATGTGTATACATGGATAAATGTGTAAAATTATGTGTAAATGTGTGTTAACTTGTGTATATCAGTGTATATCATCTAGCCATACGTGTGTAAACTTGTGTAGAAATGTGTAATATGCCACTTTCGACGGTTAGATTTTGTCGAGATCGACAGCTTGTCGATGAGTTCAGCCTAGACTCCCATGTGACAGAATGAAGTGAGGTTAAAATATGGTGAGAAGGATATAACCGAGTTAATTTTTAGCAAAAATGCTCATTTGATGCATAAATTGCGAGAGAGCCTGAACCTTGTTATGCACTTTGTAATTTGCCCACAGGCTACTTTGTTATTTCATGGCATTTTGTTCATTGTATGCTGAAATTACAAATAAGCACCATATACATGCAGTAGTAAAGAAAAAAATGTCAAAGAAGTCTTTAAATATAATAATGTAATTTGGAAAAGCCATAAATCAGCA
>JAHWFO010020357.1:936994-957064 GCA_023313115.1 Rhysida immarginata
ATTATTATTATTATTATTATTATTATTATTATTATTATTATTATTATTATTATTATTATTGTTGTTGTTATTGTTTGGGGAAGCTAAACTCTGATCAAGTCTGGAAGCCAATCCAGAGGCGGACCCAAAAGAGGGCCAAGCCCAAGGGACTCAAATGCGAGGGAGGGAAAGTTATGCACTCGTGGGAGTATTGATGTTTGGGTGTAGGAACTTCCTTACTATGTGACAGGTGTTTAGAATTGTAGCTTTCTGTACGGATTTGTATATGTGTGGGTTTAAATTTAGTGTTGACAGGCTTTTGTGTAGCGAGTGTGGAATAACCCCAGTAGCAGAAAGAACGATAGGAACAATGTGTACTCTGTTAACTCCCCAAAGGCATTTTATTTCATGTGCAAGATCCGTATATTTAGTGATTTTGTCAGTGTATGTCTTTTGTAAATTGTGTGTGTTGGGGATGGAGATATCAATTATGTAAGTCACTTTGTTTTGCTTATCTACTAGTGTAATGTCTGGTCTGTTATGAGGGATAGTTTTGTCAGTGATTATAGCTCTGTCAAAATATAGTTTATGTGTGGTGTTCTCTAAGACAGTGTCGGGGATATATTTATAGTAAGGAGTGTGAATGGCCCTTAGCTTATGTATCTTAGCTAGATGTTGATGTATGATGTTGGCTACCTGGTTATGTCTGTGTAAATAATCTGTCTGCGTGAGTATTTTGCAACTGGATATGACGTGTTGGATGGTTTCCTCTGCGATATGGCATTTCCTGCAAGACCCGTCAGTCGAATCTTTGTTAATGTTTTCTGTAGCTTTTAGTGTTAATAACCTGGTCTTGTATGGCAATCATGGTTCTTTCAGTTTCCCCAAAGAGACTCCCTTCACTCAACCAAACGTTCGATGCTTTTTTGTCGACGTGTGGCTGGTTGAGGTCAGAAGGATGTCTACCATGGAGTTGCTTTCCGAGCCGTGATTGAAGTCTAGTGCATGTTGTAGTAATGTCATGGGTGTTCTGCACGCTGTTCAGATTCAGAGGTGTGTATTTTGTATCAGCCATGCAGACTGCTTTGTGTAATGGTGATTTGTGTTGTTTAGAGTAAAAGAAATCTCTGAGTGACTGAGTCTGTTTCTGGTGTAGATCTATTATGTCAATAAGACCTCTGCCTCCCTCTGAACGAGGCAGGGTGAGTCTTTCAATAGCTGCGTGTGGATGGTGCTTTCTGTGCTTCGTAAGCAGTTTACGTTGTTTCCTTTCAAGTCCGTCAAGATCGGTGCGTGTCCACTGTATGACTCCAAAGGAGTAGGAGAGTATTGGCATGGCATAAGTATTGATGGCCTTGATTAAATTTCTGGAATTTAAATGCGTTTTAAGTATTGTCTGTAGCCTATGAAGATATTATTCAGTGAGTGTATTCTTTATGTGTTTGTGCTCCAGAAGCTTGGCTTGCTTAAATCCTAGATATTTGTAAAATTCGTCATTTTCCATAGCAGCAATGTGATCAGGTTCATCTAATGTGAAGCCCCCTTCCCTGATTACTCCATTTTCGATGTGAATGGTTTTGCATTTGTCCAACCCAAATTGCATGTGTATGTCTTTTGAAAAGGTTTGTGTAATGTCAAGTAATTGGTACAAATGTGTTTTTTCAAATGTGTGTAAAAATGTCAAGGCGTGGATTTTCATGTCTTCCATGTAGAGTAAGTGTGAAAGCGTGTAGTGGCAGCTTTTATTATGTTTAATTGTGTAGCCATAAGTTGTGCCGTTCAGTCTGTTTGAAAGTGCATTTAGTGCAAGACAAAACCAGAGTGGGCTTAGTGAGTCACCCTGGAAGATGCCCCGGTTTATCTGTATTTTGTCAGTCGTGATGGTTTCACTGTTGAGTGTGAGGTGTAGTGTAGTTCCCCAATGCAGCATTGTACTTTCTAAAAATGTGATAAGTGTAGGGTTTATTTTATGTAATCGTAGTGTATATAAAAGCCATGAGTGTGGGACACTATCAAAGGCCTTTTTGTAATCAATGTAGGCTGCATGGAGGTGTCGATGTTTATTGTGAGTTTGCCGTAGGACCACACTGTCTATCAGGAGTTGCTCCTTACAACCCATGTGATTTCTACGGCATCTCTTTTGTTGCTCAGTGAGAATATTGTTTGTGTCTATGTGCGTATAAATTTTGTTTGCGATACAGGCAGTTATTATTTTGTAAAGTGTAGGCAGGCATGTGATAGGTTTATATTGTGTGGGATCTGTAGTGTTATGTGACTTTGGTACCATGTATGTTATTCCTTGTGTGAGGAAATGTGGCAATGTCTGTGGTGTTTGCAAAGTGTTGGAGATCTGTTTTGCAAGGGCCAGATGCAAACAGGTGAAGCACTTATACCAGAAGTTCTGAATCCTATCTACACCTGGAGCCTTCCAATTGTGAGTACGTTTAATGACTTGTGAGAGTTCATCTGCTGTTATGTCAGTAGAAGGCATGTTTGGTAGTGTGGATGCTAATTGCTCCTCTTCCCTGATCCAGCTAGCTTCCCTATTATGTTCAACTGAGACAGACCAAAGAGACACCCAATAATGTTGAAGAGCTGTTTGTGTTGGCAGACCAGTGTTTTGTGTCTGTGTATAATCTTTGTTAACTGCTTATAGAATGTCTTCTCATTGTTTGCGAATAACTTGTTCTGCTGTTTGCGCTGAGTGCATGTTTTGTATCTCTTCAGGCGTTGTGTTTTTGCAGCTAACTTTTGTTTTAATGTGTCCATATATTCTGTAATGTGTTGATTGTGCTGCTCATGTCTGGTGTGTGTTTTAATATTCTTAAATAACTGTCCGAGGGGTTTGTTCTGCTTTGATGAAGTGTTGTTATTAGTGTACTGTGTAAGTCTACGTAACTGCTTGCGGATTTCGTCAATCTCAGACTCAATCCGCTTTTGCCATTTAGGTTTCTGTTGGGTGTATAATTTTTGTGTGTGTTTATGGATTGGTTTCCTACCCAGTGTGGATATAACTGTAAGAGCCCCAGCATAAATAAGTAGGTGTATGTATTCTAAAGATAGATTTTCTTCAATGTACTGTGGTAAGATATATGTGTTCATGTAAGATAAAATTTCCCGTTTTGCTGTTTATGTTTATTTTAGGTATACCTGGCCTTTGTGTGGGATCTGTTCCCGTGTGAACTGTGAGGTATCTTTGTAGGGTGTCATTTAATGTTTCAATAAGTTTGATATTCATGTTGTGTTGTGGATGAGTATCATGGTGAAGTTCATTGTTGAGTGTGTGTTCTACAAGTTCAAAGTGATGTCAATGTTAGTGTTTGAATCTGTGTGTTGAGTGTCAGTTTGTGTAGATGGCTCATGTTCTTGTAGTTGTTGTGCAACTTCTTGCTTTATTTTCTGTAGCGTGGGTAAGGGTATTAAATTGTTCATAACAATTGTGCGACACTGATCTGCAATGCGTTGTTCAGTGACTGTGATATGAATATATGTCTCTTTGAAAATGTTATATAACCGTTGTCTGTAAGCTGTAGTGTCAGTTTCCAATTTAGTGACTGCGTAGTAGGCTCGCATGATAAAATGGTTTATGTCATTGGTCCATTTCATGCGTTGGCATGGCTTGCCTGCCTTAGTGGTCGAGGGCAAAGAAGCTCTTGAAACACTAGGGACAGGTTGTGGCATTGCAGTAGCCGAACAGGGGTTGGTGCTGCTTTCGCCACCAGTGGCCCTGGGAGATTGTGGCATATTTTTCGAACGTGAGCCTCTGCCTAACCCACGAGCACGGACCTTGGTAACGCACTAGCACTAATCATAGTGATCACCAATAAATGGGTGGTCCTGTTAGCCATCTCCATCATCAGCAGGCCCATGGTTGATGTAATCAGCTCATCAGACCTACTGGGTCATCTGGACCCTCAGGATAAATCTAAGGGTAGAGTAGATCAGACCTGTTAACCAGGGCCATCTCTCTAAGATGTTGCCCCCCTCGCACGACGTGGACGTAGGACCATACGAGGGTTATTATTATTATTATTATTATTATTATTATTATTATTGTTTGGGGAAGCTAAACTCTGATCAAGCCCGGAAGCCAATCCCAGAGGCGGACCCAAAAGAGGGCCAAGCCCAGGGGACTCAAATGCGAGGGAGGGAAAGTTATGCACTCGTGGGAGTATTGATGTTTGGGTGTAGGAATTTCCTTACTATGTGACAGGTGTTTAGAATTGTGGCTTTCTGTCAGGATTTGTATAAGTGTGGGTTTAAATTTAGTGTTGACAGGCTTTTGTGTAGCATGTGTGGAATAACCCCAGTGGCAGAAAGAACGATAGGAACAATGTGTACTCTGTTAACTCCCCAAAGGTTTTTTATTTCGTGTGCAAGAGTCCTTATATCTAGTGATTTTGTCAGTGTATGTCTTTGGTAAATTGTGTGTGTTGGGGATGGAGATATCAATTATGTAAGTCACTTTATTTTGCTTATCTACTAGTGTAATGTCTGGTCTGTTATGAGGGATGGTTTTGTCAGTGATTATAGCTCTGTCAAAATATAGTTATTGTTATTAATATTATTATTATTATTATTATTATTATTATTTTTATTATTATTATTATTATTATTATTACAGTGGGGTCTCGGCTAACGAATGTAATTCGTTCCAGAACCTTGTTCGCTAACTGAATTGTTCGTTAGCCGAATCGCGTTTTCCCATAAGAAAGTGTGAAAACGATTTTAATTGGTTCCAGAACTTAAAAAATAACCAATAGAAAATAAATTTACTTAATTTAATTTTTAATTTAATTTTATTTTATTTAACACTTCATTTGAGGTAAAATACAAACATTAAAATTAAAAAAAAATAATAATAATTTAAGATAATTTAACATCAATCAGAAAACTGAATAACAACTCACCAAAGTGATAAATTAGAGGCTTAACTGATGAATCAGGTGATTGAACTCGTGCATCAGGCGAGTTAGCAGGAAGAGCAAAAAAAGCAGCGTTTATCACCTTTCTTTCTTTTTTTTTTATTTACACTTTCAGTCTACCGTTAATAAATGTGCACCTGTTATTCGATCTTAGCGCGCGCGTACTTGTTTTTTTATTTTTTATTTTGCTCCCTACTTCCGTTCGTTAGCCGAATTGCATTCGTTAGCCGATACCGGAAACGTACGAATGCCCTGTTTGTTAACTGGATTGTTCGTTAGCCGAGACCCCACTGTAGTATTATTTCTAATTCTTCTCCCTTTAATTCTTCTTCTTATTATTATTAATTCTTCTCTCCTGATCATATTGGTAAAGTACATTGTATATTATGAAATGTTTATAGCAATAATATTTATCTGCAAAAAATAATTGTCAAGAATTTGTAAGTGACTCTCATATATGAAGCAACTCGAAACAACATGTCAAATTTGATTCAGTGGAATATGTATTGCTGTTTCAAAAATGATTCAAAAATTTTGGAAATGTGTTTCAAATGGTTTGTGAGACGTCTACTAGTTTGGCCTTTCAATACTTGGCCATTCCTTAATGGTAAAATATTTCAATTTTTGTGTGAAACTGTGAGATACAGTTCAGATGGTTCCTTTGTCAGTTGAAAAGAATTGTAAAAACTCTGGCTATATTTTGATTACCGTAAAATCTTATTTGTCACAATGGTCCTGACTCCCCTGGCAATTAATCGAGACCAGTGTTTATTTAAGATCCGGCGTTTAGTGAAAATTTTCTTTATTTTAAACTAAAATTTAAATCAGAAAAGTATACCATATGAAGTTTTGTATCACAAAATTTAGGAAATCTAATACACATTAGATAATATGATCTTCTGCTTCGGAATCGCTGGACATTACTACCTCATTATTACAAAGTTCTTCATCGTCTTCGACAACCAATGAGACCTGGCGTTAAATCTATCCATAAAACATCGCCCGGCCTTTAATCGAGACCGGCGTTTATTTGAATACCCGGCCTTTATTCAAGATCTTACGGTAGATTTCTCACTTTGTTCAAATAAGCTTATTTGTGTAAAAGTTATAGTTTTAAAAAATGTTTTGTTGCTTTTGTTCTTGTTATTATTTTATATTTTATTTTTTTAATTTATATCTACAACATTTTGTGACATTTCAATAACTTCTCTTAAAATACAGTAGATAATACTTTCTCTGTCCTTCTAAATATCACTAAGCTTATTCTTTGATATATGTGCATCTAATATATGTATATTTAACAAAATTTTCAGTAATATTTTGTCTGCACATCCCCAAAAATCATGTAAAAAACAGTGATATATTGAATAAAGCCCAGATTCCTTAAAAAATTTCCTGCATTGTGTAGATATTTATGTTCATTTTAAGATACTTTTTGATGAAGCACTTTTATTTGGTAATTTCATTTGATGAAGCAAAGTTATTCATTTTAAAGAGTATCTTTTGTTGCATTTTTTGTGGTTTTGATTTAATAACATTCATGCAACATAGTCTTAGGCCTTTAATGACAATGGATTTCATGCTGACATTGATCCCAAGCAGAGAATTTTTACCACAAAATGGGTTTTTGTATTGTTTATTTTCCCATCAGATGGTCAGATTCTGATTTTTCACTACATAATAATTCTTAATAGTATTACAATAACAAATAGAAAAGGGCAGAATAAGTCTATTTGTCATTGTGATATGTTTGAAGAAGTTTTTCAGTTAATTTATTATCTTCTGTTTGACTTAATAGTATTATCAATACCATTTTTTTTTTCTTGTACTTATTGTGATTGGTGCCAATAATGCACTCTTTTTCTTTAATTTATTTTTAAAACAGAAAGGAATTCCTGGAGAAAAAGATGGAAATATAATACTGTGACTCAACCCCAAGGCTGCCGAGGTCACACAGCGGTTATTTTCAGAGGTGCAATGCATATATACGGTGGTTATAGAGATTTAAAAGGCTCAAGCAATGAATTCTGGAATTTTGATTTTGGTAAACTTTATCATTAGTTTCTCTTCAGATATTATACACGTACAGGTATTTGCCAAACAAAAATATAAGCTTTTATTGTACTACTACAATCAATAAGTTCGGAGACTGCTGATATCTTCAATCAGGCTTGGAGAAGAGGGAAACTATTTTTGACCGTATAAAAGCACATATGGTACGAGACATGGTAAGGAGGAAGCAGCTCGCAGTTCATTGCTTATCTGTGAACTGTAGTTGCTATCGGAAGGGACAATAGTGAACAGAGAGAGGTACATACAGATCTTGGCTCGCCTCCATGATGCTATTCGCCGGAAATGCCCAGAACTCTGGAAAAGCAAGGATTGGGTATTGCAATTTGACAATGCCCCTACGCATCGATCTTCCATGGTGCAGGCTGCACTGGCCAAAATGGGAAAGTCAACTCTTCCACACCCGCCCTCTTTATCTGATCTTATCCCATGCGTTTTTACCTGTTCTCCCATCTGAAAAAGCGAACTCAAAGGATGCCTGAGATTCAGGAAGCAGTGATGGCTGCCCAGAAAACCATCTCCGAACTTATTGTATTGTAACAGTAAAACTTTAATAGTACAATGCACATTTTGGTCAGAACCAAAATGTTGTTACAGTAGAAAGTGATCTAAAATTTTCATATACAGAACGAGTCAAAAGTCTGTTACTCCCCTCCTACCTGTGCAGAAAATGGAGATATCAAAAATCTGTTGCAGCCAACAAATCGTGGAAGTTATGGATGGGCTGTCTATTGTTGGTGCTTCGATGACTTGATTATGCAGTTACAGCATATGCAAAATTTATCTCTTAAACTATAAAAGATAAGGGACCAATTTTCAATTACAAGCTTGTTCCTGCATTCAATTATGAACTCAATAACACAATACAAGAACAAGTTACTGAGATTTTGTTGTAAATTCCCTTTACTCAAGCAAATATTCTTAGCTCCCAATGGGAATTGTAAGAGATATTAGACAGAGAAGTACATCTTCTACAGTTTTTACATTTTTACACATCCAGATGAACCTGTGGATGGAATGTTTATTCAGATTGTAAGTTTTTAGAATGCCAAAACTAAAAGAGAAAACCATAGAGCAGAAACTCAGAGCATCAGCTAATCTATTATGGATGCCCTTCTTGTATTCACTTGTTTGTTATGTTATCTGCTCATGTTGCCATCCGAACAGCTCTGCAGCTTCCATTGAAGTGTAGTGATAAGCTGTCATATCAGCGGCTGAACATACAGGATTAGCGAGAAATATGTTTTCCATTTCAAAGAGCTCTGGAGTGCGTTCTACTGCTCCAAATGAGACAAATTTTTTACTACTGATGCACTTGATATTTATTAAATAAAAAATTTAAGCACCCAAATTCGCCAATAGATGGCACTGCAACACGAATGGGATTTATTTCCATATATTGAACAAGTGAAATGCCAAAAGACTTGCATCTGTGGCAGATCTAAGGACAGCATTCAGCACCATGCTCTGGATATTCTGGCAGCCTCACTACGTTCAGCTGTTGTAAATATGGTTTTGCGATTAGAGCACATTGTTCAATATGAAGGGGGGCATATTGAGCAGTTTTAGTGTTACATATTAAACATTTATGTGTAAACATATTCAATATTTATGTGAGTGCTCCAGCACCACCTATTAATGGATTTTTGTACTATTTATTTAATAAATGACAAGCACATTGTTTGAATTATCTGTAGTACAAATTTTGTCTCATTTGGAACAGTAGAATGCACTCCAGAGCTCTCTGAAGTGGGACACTGTTTTTTTCTTGCTAACCCTATATGTGCATGAGGGTATATAAATTGAGCCTGTTCTAATCAATAATGAGTGAAATTATTCTACAGTGAATAGCTATACAATTGTCATGATGGTGGTAGCACACACAATCTAATTGACAGAGACAGATATAAATCTGTCTTAATCAGTTGGTCTGTTAAAAATTGTGTACCACAGGGTTATAACTAATGTAGTGTCCATTGTCAGCTCCAAGACAGTTCATTTGGTGCTCCATGCTATTGATTACAAAGGTCATATTGCTGTCCCTATACTAAAGCCAGCACAAACCATACTGGCCTGTGGCAATATTGGAATAAGATCA
The DNA here is from genome assembly GCA_023313115.1 of Rhysida immarginata. Taxonomy (NCBI): domain Eukaryota; kingdom Metazoa; phylum Arthropoda; class Chilopoda; order Scolopendromorpha; family Scolopendridae; genus Rhysida; species Rhysida immarginata. The sequence continues at coordinate 946,067 of JAHWFO010020357.1, forward strand.
TATGGAGGAAAGAGTCACACTACATCTCTTTCCCAATAGTGAAATTGATGGTCTGATTTTGTTTCTCAAAATTTAATCTTGGTCTGCTAATTGTCTCAAAATAATGAACACCCAACCTTATATGAACACCCTGTACAATTATACACTTCTATATTATGGTAGCTGTTTAGTGAAGGGCTGTTAGTCTGTCAGCAAGAAAATGCACCTTACCACAAAGCAGAGCTGTTATGCCGAGTTTGAAGCCATGGTGAGGCTAAACTCTTTCTCACTCTAACTTAACATTATTGTTTGTGTTATGTACAAACGAATGTTGACCAGACCATATTCATATGTGGAGCAGCTTTTCCTAAAATGCAGCTATTGTATAACTCTAAAAAAACAGGCTAATATTGGAATGGTATGGAAAATAAAGAGTTAAGAGCTGATATCCTCTCTCGTGCAAATTTTAAGGAAGTTGAACAGCACCAACAAGCAATATAAAATTTATTAACTACCATTTAGGCCTTGCATGGTCTCTCATTCCTAAGTGAATTCAGATTACAATGCAAGCCAACATTGGTCATATAAATATAGATTTGAAATATTTTACAGAATGGCATCAAAATAGTAAACAAATAACAGAAGCAAATGAACTAACCTTCTCCTCTTAAGGCAGAAGAGAGAACAAAAGGGATGCTACCATTGACTGGTTACTTGTTCACATAATGCACAAGCCAATCAGAAATGGCAATGCATGATAAAGCAAGTGAACACTAGAATGGTTTACACACCCTAACTGATTCAACATGTCAAATTAGATGAGAGAGACTTTAATTGAAATCCCTGATCTCATCCCTGATATGGAACATCTGTGGGATAAATTAAAACTTTAAATGCAGTTATGTAAGAGGCTTCTGGAAATACCGGTACATCATCAACTGGTCCAGGTTTTGAAGGAGGAGTGAGTAGCATACTAGCATACCCTACTATAGATATTGATGGAATGATTACAGCAAACTGTAGCACCACTAGATAATAGGCATATTGTAAATTAAAATTGGTTCTGGTTTCAAATGATCATTCATTGTATGTTAATTCCTTAAAACATCCTTGAACTGAACAATTTTTTAATAATACATAAAATTTTCTTCTTGTTATATAATTTACATAATATTAAGTAAATTTAAAATTTTACATACACATGTACTTTTGATGATTGTGGAAATATATTCACATTCCATAAATAATTAGAAGGGCAAAAAAACATAGATGTACCACTCAGTAATAACATCATACATACTGCAGTAAATCTTCAAATAACTGTTTTCAATATTATTACCGTAAATGCCCGATTATAAGTCGCCCCCGAATATAAGTCGCACCCCCAAATTTAAGGTAAATTTTGGTACAAAATTTTTTTTCCCCTTAAAATTCAAGCCATGACATCATAATCGATAATGCTAATTACATCACTGAAAAATCAAAACAAACACACTAAATGCAATGTTGAAACTAGTTTATTTACATAAAAAACAAAAAAGGTATCAAAATCCTTCAAAACTTTCATCCTCACTCTCCCCAAAGTAGACGTTCATACTTACCAACGAAATCTGGAGAAAAATCGGACAGCGTTTTGGATCAGCGTTTAAGAAGTGAATAGCTTGGAGTAATTGACCTGGTTTGTGTTAAACTTGAAAAATTTAGGGTTTTTATAGCAATCACTGACCAATCAATGAAATGTGACTTTTGTTTATAGGTGCCAGTTGGCTAATAGGACGTTTGTGGTAGGGATGCATCATCGAATCAAAACATGGATGTTTAATATCATATGATAGTTGAAATTAAAATATCAATATTTCGATATTATCGAGGAAAATACAGCGATGTCGTTCCTATTTCGCATTTTTTTTGGCTGATTTTGTACAATTCTTTGGTTTTTTGTAAAATTCCCTGACCTCTCCCGGTCGCTAATCACCCTGTCATTAAAACTTACAATTAGAAAAATTTTCGGCTAAATTAACGTAGTAATGGGTAGAGCCGTGCGATGCTTAAAACATCGATGTTTAGTATCGATGTCAGAAAAGCCACTCGAGGTTAACGAGAAAACATCGACTACCTGGCTGGCAGTGATAAAAGGAACTAATACATTGAATTACATGAGATTTGAATAACAATACAAGTGAATCAGGATGTGAACATGAGACGAGGTGCTTTCTTTCTCTTTGGTGAAAATGATAAAATCTCAGAGATTATTAAACATATAAAAGTGACGAATTCATTTATAATATAAAAGTGGCAAATCCCATCATGAAGTTAACAATTGAAAATAGGAAATTTTAATAACAGAGAACCGAATTTAAATCTTTACATCAGCATATAGGATGTTCAAAAAATTATCATTGGGTTTCAAATGTTAATAATACCTTGAAAAATTGTTGTTTTATCTCGTTCATATTGCACTTGCACTAAGTCCAATATTTCTTCATATGATCATGTTGGAAAATTACTCTTAACACAGGACTCAGAATTTGATGGCATAATTTTTCAGCAGGATGGGGCTTAAAAAAAACTTTTCCATACTGACTTCTCATTGTGTGTTTCTTACTGGATGTAGGGTTTAATGATCATTGGCTTGAATGCGATAGCCCCATCAGATTTGATTCGAACAATTTCTTTCTTATGAGTCTTGTCAAAGGCTTTATTTATGGCCAAAAATCAATGGATAACTCTGATTTAAAGACCAAAATCACTTTCTACAGTCACTCCAATGTCCTTGAAAACCTGTGAGAGCTATTACCATGAGATGGGAGCTCTGTGTTCAGCAGCAAGATGCATAAGTGGAAGTTGAAGAAAAATAATGAATTAGACTCTGTGTATGTGCAAAATGAACTTGCTAATATTGCTAACTTCACCAATCAAATGTAAATAAAGATAATCTCTCTTTAAGCTAATGAAATGTGGAGCTTGTGTACTAGTCGAAACAGTTCAGAAGTTCCTCATGGACGGCATGATCACTCGGCTATTGTTCATGATGCAGCTATGTGGATCTATGGTGGAATGACAAATCTACAAGAACGTTCGGACTTTTGGCGATGGGATTTTGGTAAATTATTTATCAGTTTATTTTTATTTATTTGACAATATTTTTCTTTTGTTGTTTAAAAAAATAAACAGTAAAATCTCATTACAGTGCATACCTCAGGACAGCACATCTGTTTTATTATAGCAAACTGCATAGAAATCTGCTATTCTTGTTATACATGTATTTGAAATTCAATTTGCCCCATAGCTTTACATTATTTTATTTTTCCAAAATTGGGTGTTAAAATAAAATTACAACTGATACATTTGCTTGCAATTACAGAAAAATGTTTTCAGTAAACTAAGCTGAATACAAAATTTAAAAACAAAAAATTTATGACTATCCATAGGTGTTCAAACATAGCAATTAAAAGTATCGGTAATTGTATCAGAGTTAGAAAATATATAAATGGAGATTATTACTGGTTAGAATAATATCAGTGATAGGCACTCTTCTTATTATTTGAAACATTGTCATTGAATATTGTATGAAGCATTCAGATCTCTGTTCACAAAAAAGTGTTTTTGTATAACAAACAATTTCAGTATTATAAATTTTGTGAATGAGTCAAGATTATATATCACAATGATGCGTTTTTATTTACTAACGGATATATCTCCCATGTAATTATAGTTGAATACCATTACAGTATTGCGACACTTGTTAATACGAAATCTCGCTTAAAACGAAATTTTCTCAGGTCGATGTATAATGTTCATATATAAAATTGGTCATTTAATACGAAAAATATTTTTTGCTAAGTTTGGATAATACAAAAAAAAAATGAAGAAATTAATTCCAAGAAAGTTATGTTATTCGAATTAGGTATTTGTGAATTCTGATTGGTTCTTAGTATCAACAAACAATGAAGCAGGTCGAATTAAATACCTATGAATTCTGATTGGCTATCAGTGTAAATACATGTAAACAACAAAGCACATGGAACATGGATGACATAGTAGAGCATTATCGAAATGAAAATGAATAGGTGAATCTGAATATGAAGTAGAAAGTGATAACGACGAGACAGAAAAATCTGCACCATCTAACAAGCGTATATTGTCAATTTTAGAGGAAATTAAGTTGTATGTCCTGTATGGTAATGATGTTCCATCAGATCTTTTCAATTTGTATAATTCTGTGAACAGTGCTATTACAAAAAATTATAGTCATTCATGTAAACAAACATTAATAACCAATTGCATGTAGTTTTCTTAAATAAAAAATTGACAAAAATTTTTAATGCCAATTAAAAAAATATATATATATAAGCAGTTTGCTTAATAAGGGATTATTCATAAAATACGTTTGCTAAAATGACAACATTTTAACCCTCTCCCTCCCCTTTGTAACATTAACCAAACCCCCTTCCCCAAATGAATGTACATAACCAAACCCCTTCATCTGCTCTGGACATAATGTATTTGAAAATACCCTCTTAAAAGAGGAAATCTTTTCTCATAAAAGGGGAAGCCGTGGCTTGGTGGGCTTTCACTGAACACAACTTCTGTGAAGTTAAGCTACATCAGGCACGGCTAGTCACTGGATGGATGACCATCAGTGATAGACAATCTCACCCCTCCCCCTCTCCGCTGCTGCGACCATCATACAGCACCCATGAATCCAGGTCCATCCAGGGACCCAATTCGTCACCCTCTGGTGGCCATACATGCCCTGGATGGACGTATTGGATCCCAATTCGTAAATAAATAAATAAAATAGGAGCCACTTAAGCAGAAGTGGGTTTTTTTTTTTATATTAATAGGAATATATACAGGGTGATTTACATCGAATGTAAAATACTTAAAGGGGGTATTATAGAGGTTAAGATAAACACGAAACATCCTATGAACATGGGTTCAAATATGAACGATAACTGAGATATGAACAGAAATAAAAATGCCGCCACCAAGATCAACAAGTTAATAACTCAGGTTCTGTAAAGCCTAGATTAATGCAATTTGGGGGAATAACAAGGTACATAAGACTGTGTATACCGTTAAAATTTGATTGAATTCCAACGAGAAGTTTCCGAGTTACACAGTCAAAATTGTGACAAGTGCTAGTTAGTACTCACAAGTGAACACGTACGTATTATGATGTTGAATGAGTAACTTGGAAACTTCTTGTTAGAATTTGATCAAATTTTAAAGGTATACACAGTCTTATGTACTCTGTTATTCCTCCAAATTTCATTAATCTAGGCTTTACAGAATCTGAGTTATTATAACTTGTTGATCTTGGTGGCGGCATTTTTATTTCTGTTCATATCTCAGTTATCGTTCATATTTGAACCCATGTTCATAGGACGTTTTGTGTTTATCTTAACTTCTATAATATCCCCTTTAAGTATTTTACATTCGATGTAAATCACCCTGTATATGAACATTCACACTTTGATAACCCTCCTCTCATTTTACTATTCACTTTTGTCACAGTTTTGACCCCCCCCCCTCCCTTTGTCAAGTGAATATATCAGGTTGTTGCAAAAGTTTCTTCCGGTTCTAGAACCCGTGCCCAAGAAGGGCTCATTTTCCGAGGGGGGTGTTCATATGTTTTCAAACAAATTATTGCATTCGATTCCTGAATATCTTTGCTATATTACATCCAAGAATCAACTTTCTGACTATGCATCTGTGAGTGCCATCAACGGTCTGAAATGGACCTTTCACGCAAGCATATTCGAGCAATAATCTTCTACTAGTATTCTGGAAAGATCAGTGCTGTGCAATGTCACTGAAACATTTGCCAACGTTTAGGTGATGATACTGTTAGTTTACGTACAATAGAAGAATGGTATCGCCGGTTCAGACGCGGAGATAGCACTCTTCAAGATGCACCTCTCTGGTCGGCCAATCATGATTTCAGATGGTGATCCACACCAAGCAATTGATGAAGATCACAATGTAACAACGCGGGAACTCTCAGAACAGTTCAGAGTTCACTTTTCAGCCATTGCCCGGCATCTGCATGAGCTGAATCTGTCATTCAAGTTCAATCGTTTTTGTGTTGGAATAAAAATCCGGAAAAAACCTTTGCAACAACCTGATATTTTGTGAATGAACCCTTATCAGTTAGCATCTTATATCAGTATGTTGTTAAAAACAAATTGGCAATTTAAAAAACTATATACCTGTGAAAAAAAGATTAACATATTGCTAAAATAACAATGTTAACATTGAATTTGCTTGTGTATAGCTCATTGTCATATTAATTTTAAAAATTGTATTTTTGAGAACGACAAATAATTGAAATGCATTGATGTTTAAATAAAAGCTTCAGTTTTTCTTATTTTGCTCACTTATTGTAATTATTGGATTAACATCGGATCACATAGGAAACAAATTGTTAATAAATGAGTTTTTTGTATGCATGATTTAGATATGAAGCATTGGAGTCGAATGAAATGTAAAGGTGGGCCAGGAGAATTGCACGGTCACACTGCATGCAAAATTTTTTCATCAATGCTTCTCTTTGGTGGTGAAAAATCAAGACAGCCACTTGATGCCTTATGGAGATTTCATTTTGGTAGGTTAAGAACATTTAATTTTGTAATATGAAAAAAATATCTTTTGCCTATTTTCCAAATTATTTTCATATAATTTCCAATTTATTATTTGTATAAGCTACTGTGAAAGTCTGAAATGTGACTATTGCTGATAATCAGCCACGATTATCAGTTTCACTGCTTTGTAATGGTGAATTTTGGAAATTCACAGTAGCATATTCAACTTAATTACATGTAGATCTGAATTAGTGTAAGAATATTTATTCTCAGCAAGGGACTTGCAAGGGAACCCCATGAGCATGCATCTCACAGATTTCCATCAAACTGAAATATGTTACTCATCTGAAGCTACTATAGATGCTTGCAAAATAAGAAAATGCAAAATTTTGTTTCTTTCAAAATAAACTGCCAAAACGGAAAAATTTGAGTACACATAGCCATACAAAGACTCCATTGCTAAAGCAGTCGGTGTGTATTAATTCGCTTAATGGAACTTCTTTCTTCCACTGATCAGCAATAAGCATGAATCCACTTCACATGAAATCAATGGAAGTAGATAGCAGACGACAACTGAATGAATTCTCAAATTTCTAAACAAACAAACTTAGTTTTTAAAAATAGATTATTAAAATTAGCTAATTCCCTTCCAGCAAAAAAATGTGTATAGTAACAATTTCCTTAATTTATTATTTCATTTTATTAATTAATTCGGTAATCTTCGTAAATTTTCCATCACGCGGTTGGCTTCGTGTGCAACTTCGAGTAATATGTTGCATTGGTGAGGGGGTATGGTGCTTTATAATTTTAAATAAAAATAGTATTCATGAATGCTTACCTCATCTTATTAAGTATTTCGAATAATTGTATAGCAAAATTAAGGTTTTATGCTTAATAACAGTGCTCTATCTGCAAATTCTATGGCGACCGCCACTAACGATTATAACTCTCCTCTTACCGCCATGTTTTTTGAACTTTTCACTTCCGGAGCATTACTGCCACCACAGAATACCATCGCTTCCAAGGTATGCTTGCGCGCAAAAAAAAAAAAAAAAAAAATTGTGCGTTCAAACAACTTCGTGGGGTTCCCTTGTTAGTGCAAGTTACGAATTATCTGCTATCATCAATAAAATTGTAAATTGTGAACATAAAGGAGTGGCACATGATTTCATGAAGTCGAATGCTTATGGAGTGGCAAAAGGAGTCCGGTTGTATAATTTTGAACAAGCTTGGCGTGTCTCTGTCTCTCTCTCTCTCTCTCTCTCTCTCTCTCTCTATTAAACTATAAAAAAGTTGGTGGATTTTTTCCTTCTTAAATTAATAAATCATGTTCATGGTTTCAGGGTCTTATATTGCTGTAGTAAATATGAATGAAATAGGTCTATCTATTTTAAACAATACTTAAGTATATTGACTTTTAGCTTACACATTTAAAGCTTTTGCTTCATCAACAGAGCTATTAGGCATTATTAGAAATATTTTTGTGGCTAGAGCCGAGACAAGTATTTAACTTAAAGATGGTCCAAATTGTAAATTACTCACCCTTTGTCGATTTGTGACTGATCACTAGTTAATGTGGCAAGTGTATTAGAGCTCCTAGCAGCTTGTTGATGAAGTGAAAGTTACGAAACGTGTAAGCGAAAAGTCAGGGGTGGCTGTGGACTGGTTGTCTCGTCGGTTGGCTCGCTGATCGATGGAGTTAAGCAACTTCAGGCGTGGCCAGCTGCTGGCTGGGTGACAGCCAGTGGATTGAGAACTACTGCTTGGTGGGACGGCTATTTGGGACATAGCTGTTGGGGGACTTTAGTCTGACCCATTTGCTTAGTGACAAGTACTAGATGCCCAGCAGCAGCTGATAGTCACTGGTTTGTTCGTCCGCCAGCAGCTCTTCCATCATGAACCCCCCCGTGCTTTGGAGGGCACGTTAAGCCGTCGGTCCTGGCTGCTACTGTCATCTTGTATGGCGCAAAACTCCCTCGAAGGAGTAAGTGCCGCAGATTATTGTTCTGCGATAATCTACCCTCTGTACAAGATAAGATAAGCGAAAAGTCAGTAAATTTAAATATCATTTAAAACTAAACCTACCTTATTCAAATTAATAAATGGTTAAAAGCTGCATGGGATGGGAAAGCCAAAGTAGATTTTAAAAGGATTCAGGCATAGAAAAGACTAAAAATGAAGGGGGAAATGGATCAATGCTCTTGAGCGAAAAGGATGGAAGCCGAACGAACATAGAATTCTCCTCAAATAGGATGTGAGATTCCATTATTTTCTAACTTTAGCAGATAGTCGTGCTTTAAAGTGCCACCTAAAGTCTCAAAGTAGTCATTCATGATAATTCAGGCCATTTTAAAGCATAGACAAACCCATGATGGCGCCAAATCCACAAGTAATGCATATGTAATTGAGGAGGTTTTGTTACTCGCTAGTGCATATGGCACCAATGACATCACTTGATGACATCTATGCCACCCCTCTATTAAGGGTTTCATTCACAAGATATTATTACATCTTGATATCCTTTTTCTCTTTCGTTTTTAACAAAAATAAACTTAAGTAGAAAATAAATGGAATGATAATAGTTTTTATTATATTTCCACACCAATCATATAAAGAATGTTTTTTAAAGAATAGAGATTTCCTTCCAAATTCTATTTATCATTGTAAAAACATTATAATTGTACAAAATTAACTGATGAAATTCACAAAGGATCTTTAGTTGTTCTTGTGTTCAAATAATATGTTAACATGTTTTATTTATATTTTTTAATTTTTTTTTCAGCAACAGAAACATGGGAACGGTTGTCAGTCAATGGAGTTTTGCCAGGGCCTCGTTCTCGCCATTCAGCACTTATTGTTCCTTCTGTCTTACTCATTCCTGCTGAGTTCAAAAAGCACTTACGTCCTCGTTCTATTCCTTGTCATTCAGCTCTTCACTATTGTAAAGAGACTAGTCAGCGTCCCCTTTCTAGCCCTCCTGTAGCTGAATCATTGGTTCCAGATTTTTCTAATTTTGATACATATGATTCTCAGAAGGAGTACATGACATCCGCTTCAAAAAACCGTACTGTATCCAGTGGTCCAAAACAGAGTGACAGTCACAATCAATTGAATTTCCGTACAATCAAAGAGAAAATTTCCAACGTGAGTTTATTAAAAACATCATATAGTACATATTCAGCTTTGAGTAATAGCAGTGACAGTATAAAGGATGATGAATTAGATGAGCTTTCCGAGATCCATAGAAATGCCAAAGTAAAAGGACGATCAATGTCACACAGCATGAGCATGTTTCATGGTATTCATCCTAATGTAAATGGCCATTCACGCTATTCAGGAGACACTATAAGCCGTGATCTATTATCTGTGCCAAATTTTCAGCAGCTGACAAAAGTGATTCCAGTAAGAGAAGCGAAAACTCCACAAAGTGGTCCTGCATTTAATCCGTATGGTAACCAAGGTGGTGCTCAAGATTGGCATGAATCTTCTCAAGATATGACCATTGACCGTTTCCTTCAGTACTATTCTCTTGTTCCTGATGGAAGCTGTCAGAATGGTTACGATAACCATATAACAGATTCCGAAGATTCAGGAATTCATGGACTAAAATCCCTGGAAACCAGCAATAGGAATAATGGTTATCCATTTAAGCCTTTACTTTGTGATAATAATCAAATATTGTTACCTGGGATGGTCGATGATTCTGTAGATACAAAAAAAGATTTACCAAATCATGCTGCGAAACGTTCTGCATCAGTTTATGACGATTTCTCTTTAATTGATTTGAGTAATGATACTCTGGATCCCATTTCATGTTCTCAAGAAGATAAGTGTCCCACAGCTGATAATGGTTCTACGAAGCCTTCTTCAAATAACTACAATGAACCATATCACTCTTATGTCAATGTGCAGAAATTTGCACGTCACAAAGATTTTGCCACTTGTTTGAATCAGTATAATACAGCACATGACATATCGATACACAAACAGTCTGGTGTTGAATTAAAAACATTCCCTTATATCAATTCTGAAGACCAAAGTAGAATTAATGGCTTTAAAAATAGTAACCCACATTCCACAGATATTAATTCGACTGAGCTTGACAAAAGATTAAGTTCCACAACACGCATGCAGTCATTTGATTGCAATGGTGATAACAGTGACACAAGTGATTCAGAGATTCAAGATAATCAGCATCATTTTTCTATGCTTGTATTTGGTGGACGTGAGGAAGGCCAACAACATTGTTTAACAAAACCACTTGTAATATGGCGCTGTGAAGTCTGGAGATGAATGGGTAATGTCTTCATCTTCAACTTTCCCCCCTTCTAGGATAGAATAGAATTTAATGTTTACTTTTTTGTTGAATTTTTATACCACCCAGTTTCAACAGGGGGGGGGGGGGGGGGGGGGGGGGGGGGGGGGGGGGGGG
>JAHWFO010020357.1:957164-984799 GCA_023313115.1 Rhysida immarginata
AAAATGTTTTAATGTCACAAATAGTGAATTTTGTTAAATGTAAGAAATTCTTAAGCTTTCATATTGTTTGCTATTAAGCAGAGAATAATTTTGATTGTGCCAAAGAAAAAAAAATAGTTGTCTTTCTAAATACTGAAATAGTTTTTTAAATAATTTATCATACGTTTTTAAAAAAATTTTGATATCTACCATGTAATGTAACAAGCATGAAATTTAAAATTTTAAGTTTTCAATGCAAGATAGGAAATGTTTTTCATTTCGTTGTTTTACCCTAAATAATGTTAACATTTTAAGAAATTGAATATTTTAAACATCCTGGAGTTATAGAATTCTGCAAAACAATTTTGTTTATTTAGATCTTCAATTTTTTTTTTTATAAATATTAAAATTTCAGTCTCATTTTCATTTTAGCTGTAAATTTCTTTTAGAAATCCTTACAGAAAAAGTTTAGTTTGGACTTTTTTTTTTTTTTTATGTGTATAAATTTATTTATTTATTTTTTTTTTTATTTTTCTTGATTATGAATATCAAATCTAATATGTTTAATTGCTCTTTAATATTCTGGGCAGAAAAGCATCTTAGGCTACGTTCACACAAAGAAATTTGCAATAGGAATCTAAATTGAAATACAGAAACTGAAAAATTCTGATATTGATAATTATATTAGCCACCAAAGACGCCACTGTAAAGTTGGACGTGGCATAACTTGGAAGAAAACTTAGTACTTTTTGACCAGTTAAAACCTGTAGTGCCTGGCACGAAAGAAAAAGGAAACTGGCACATGTGTAATTGAAAAAAAAACTCTGCCAACAAACCAGAAATGGACAGGAAACAGCATTACTTATTCTTGGCATTCCCTTAAGTGAAATTGCAACTGAAACAAAACCGACAAATCTGGCATTCAGTTAATCGACAGGTTGACTACGATACTCTGATTACCTTGCTGTTCTCTTTTACAATTGTATCATTACTATATCTTTTAAGTAGTTAAAAACATTATAAATTCTGGATTTAGCTTGACATTTTTATAGCTTTCCTTGAACAGTTAGACTTATAGGTGAGGTGGAGACTGCCATGTTTCAGAAACTCTGAATAAAGCAGATGTTTACTAATATTATGCATGTGCCCATTTCCTTTTCTTTCATTCCAGGCTCTATAGTGCCTCAGTTTTCACTATCTACATTTCTGTTGACCTTTACGAGCCCTTTTGTTATAAAAAATTATAAAAGAAAAATTTCCTATTCTCAAGAAATTTTTAAATTAGAATCATTTGGAGCATTTGTGAATTTTCAAATTTATGCCTTGTTCTGAACAACTCTCTTTAAAACATGTTGTGATATCACTCATATGCTTGCTGTGCATTTTCTTCCCATCATTACAGTGTTTTAAACCATAAATTTTTTATTTATTCACATATTTTTTATTTTACTTTACTCTTTGATTTATTTGTTACAGTAATTAAATTGGAATAAGAAAAATGCAAAGACCTAAGAGCAATTTACCTAATGAAAGTCATTAACATATGGTCAACATCTCATATATATGTAATGTTGTTTTATATTGTTTTAATCTTATATTGTTTTAATCACAAGCTTCTTCGTCCTACTAGATTCAGGTTGTTCTTATGTAAAAAATAAATAAATAAATAAATAAAAAAATAAAAAAAAAAGCTTGATTAGGATGACTTGTAAAAATATGTACCGTAAAAGCTTTATTTGAGGCCCAGGCTTTTATTTGTTAAAATGGTCTTGCTGGGTGTTTTTTTAATCGAGCTTTTACAGTATACATTAAATAGTACTTGGCTAGGTTTATTTTGAAAGTTCTGGTTTAGTCAGTTTAATCCATTACTTCTTTGAAATTAAATTTTCAGCTGACCATATCATCTTAACTGTGTTCAGCTGAATCATTATTTATCCAGGTAACCCTACAACATCTTAACTATGTGTTCTTAGGATCATTTTGAATCTAAAAGCTAAAATTAAAAATAAAAATCCATTTTTTCTCTAATGATACCATAAAATGACAAAGGAGCAGATTTTAAGGGCAAATTTAGGTGATGAACTTCAATAATATAAACATCTGAGGTATAGTATGCATTAAAACCCTCACAAACCATTCATCAGTTATATTCTTTAATGATTAGGAAATCATAATCATTAGGGAAAGATAGTCCCATCCTGTAAACTAGGTCACTCCTCTAACCAAGCCAAAGGACATGTAGACAGCATAATGTTTCCATGTCCACAGTAGCTCAATTGGTTAGTGCGTCAGCACAATTAGCTGAAGGTTTCCGGTTGAGTCCAGGATGTGGAATTTTCTTTCCTGTGTTCAGCAATAATTTAATACGATACTTTTTGATTGTTAGATCATTGCCAAAGTGGTTCTGAACAATTTGAAAAGATATTTATATGTTTTTATAGTAGCAGGCAGTAATATACTGCAATATATTATCATGACTATTAGAAATTGTGTAATTCATTAAGTATTAATGACATATCTTCAGTAACCACATTAATGTTAAATTAACACTGTCTTTATACCTATATACTTGAGTTCCATGTATTCAAAGATTGGTGGTTTTTTGGAGACCATCAACTTCTTCTTTCACTTCTTTTGCTAAAATTTCTCTAATTGACAGTACTGAGGATGCCTCCCCCCCCCCCTTGACATAAGTCTCAAAAATTATGGAACATTTTGAACTTCGAAGATTACATTTTTCTTAGGCCTGCCCTAACACCAGATCAATTTCTGTGCTACACTGAGCTCAACTCCTGTAGATGGCTGCTGAATGAAGTGTTTAAATAATACTTATTTTTGTTTATTTACTATTTTTGAGAGATATGGTTTCATAAAAATTATACATTATGCATTAGCCCATGAACTAAAAATGGAACTCATTGTTGCCAGCATTTGAACTCTCCAGGCAATGAGCTGATAATGCAAAAAACAAAAAAATAATAATAATAATATCAGTAAGACATCCAGCATTATTTACGTACACTGAGACATTGTTTGGTGTTTCAGTTTGCTGATAAATTTTTTTTCAAAACATTGCAAATAGAAATGAAATCCATCCTTAAGGCCAAATATTTTTCATGCCATTGAATGCATTTTAACTACAGTTTCTAATGTATTGAGCATATGCAGAATAGCTGTTAACATATTTGATGGCTCTTACCTGTCTTTTGTATTTGTTTTTGAAGTTTCTCATTGTCATTCACGTAAATTTTGTCAAAAATCAATACACCTTAGTTCATAGACCCCTTTTCCTTTATAAATAAATGCCTGAACAAATTTGTATATTATTGGTGTTATATAATCATTCTTTTATATTTGGTTGTGAATGTGATCTTTACACCATATTACCGTTAAACATTTGTTATATTACAACTATTATAGTTAAACATTAGTTATTTTATACATTTATTTGTTAAAGAAGAAAAAAGTTATGCAGGGTCTTGTATTTCTGTTATAACCATATAGAAGCATAAAACACAAGCTCTAGATACGGCTGTACTGGATTTAATAATGTGGCTGATACAGGTTCTGTTAATGGTATAACCTTCAAAACATATCAGCCATGTTATTAAGTCAAGTTTTGCTTTACTTCAGACATCGTATTTTTTGTTTCAATATGAAAGTTATTATTGATTTCACCATGTTTTTTGTGAGGTTTGTGATGTTTTATTTTGTATGTTTTTAAATCATTTGCCAATATTGTATGTTATTAAGCTGATTTTCTATTTTTGTCTTAATTTATCATTGGAATTTGGTTCGTCCTGGAGTTAAGTGGTTTGCGTTTGCAGTTTTATGTAATACAGTGATTTCATAAATTGTTTAAACACCATGCTGTATTTGGCTCCTATAAATTTTGAATTTGGAAAGATTGTGGAAGATTTATCTTTTTTTGACATATATATAGGCTAGGTAGTTTACCCTAATTTCCCTTTATGGTTCTATGATGAAATTTATAATCAGATCTTCCGCATATAAACTATATGAAGCATGGTCTACTAATGATTTCCAGATTAGAAAAATACGTCATCCACACACACATATAAGTTAATTATTCCTTTCTGTGTGAATTTTAGAAATTTTGTTAGATTTTAAAGGTAACGTTATGAAATTCGATTTTGATCCCATGATTGCTCCATTTTTCTGTTGAATATCCTTGTTAAAACTGGACTAATTTTGCTCTAGAATATAGCTAGGATATTAATAATATTTGAAACAGAGACATTTTTCAATCATTTTTTCTGTCTTGTAATTTATTTTTAATTGCTGCATATAGGGATTTGTCATGCATGTTTTTATATCTAAGGATACAGTGCCACTGTTGTTGGTAAAATTGAATTTGCAGGGAATGTCGTTGCCAGAGTTCTATTAATCACATTTTATTCTATCTTTAGGGAATCTTTTACTCTTCAGTAATAATTAGCCATCATTTATATAGATGCTAATGTGTTATTTACTACTGGTCTAGACATAGAAGGTTTCTTTATATACTCTGATTTGGACATACACTGAATATTCAGATATATAAATAATTTCTGTGAGCCAAATGGAACTGAATTGCTTTTCTTGATGATGTGTTATTTTTTGTTGTTGTTTTTTAAATTTTTTTTAGTATAAAAACTACATCTCGTCTTCAATATAATGAATATTTCTTTGCAGTATATCTACTGGTTTTGGCTTTATTGTCTGCCTTAATCAGGAAATATACAAAAAAATGGAAGATGATAGATCTTTTAAATCAAATATGATATAAAGAATGATTGTTGATGGCAAACAATAGCAAAATGACAATTAAGGCACAAGGATGGCAATGAATTGATTAAAAAACATTAAAAATATATGAAAATGAAAGTGAAATGAATATTATAAGAAATTAGATTCATATATGCTTTGCATTCAATGATAGTTGTTTGTTTCAGTCTATTAGAGAAATAAAGAATTTTGATGTTAGCTTCAATTCATTATACTGATAAATACATTACAAATTCAAATTATATCAGCGATTGTCTGCAGTGATTTTTAAAAATCTTATTAATTAATATGAGTTTAAATTACACTCTTTGGTATGTTTTTTTGATTTTCGAGTTAAGTGATTCAAGTGTCCATTCAAACTGCTGACGAACAGTGGACTTTAAACATGTCAAAGGGACCCTTTGAATAGTCCTCATTAGATCATTTATTATATGGATACTGCAGTCCATTTCTTCCTTATACAATAGAAGAGGGTAGATTGGAGACCTTTTTATTTTGACTCAAAATATCTCAAAAGCACATAGTTATTACATATCTTGTTGTAGGATACTCTGTGTAGAAAAAAAATCTGGTTAATAATGAATGAAATGAATTCTTTTTGTATTTTAACAATATAGTTTACTTACTGTAGCTTAAGCAGAATTATTTATTTAATCATTCATATTCTAATAATATGATTGGTCTTAGCTTTTGTTTTAATGAAAACCATGTAGTATAATAGTGATTGTCAACATATCCATCATTATTACTCATACTTTGATGTATTCATGCCTTTCTTTCTTGAAAATCCATGGACAGAATAACAATTACTAAGAAAATGAGTAGTTATATTTGTTAATGTTATTCTTGTTAAAATTTCTTAAATGCTAACTTATTAACATAATTATTCATATTATTTGGTTAAATATTGAATAGATAAATGAACCTTTCACAAGTCAAAATGATGAACTCCATAACAAAAAAATTGTTGATCTTGTACACATTATTCATTCAATCAAGCAATTTATGTTCATTAAAATTATAGCCGAGTGTCATAATATACGTAATGGAAGATAGGTATTTTTCGTTTCTGAAAAAATTAAGCATTAATCACATGTTGGGGGAGAAAAATAAAGATATTTACCAAAAGTGGAGGTAATCAATTTGGTTTCTGAAATGCTCAAATAATATTGTCCATATCTATGAAATTATTTAAAATTATCATTGGACTAGATAATGGGCTCCATTTACCATATTCATTAATAATCACACTCGACAGAGATAACAAAAATATAGAAACATATGAATCTTAAAGTCTGTTTAATACCGTAATTTTCAGAATATAATATGCATCTAATTTTTTTTATTGTATTTTTGAAAAAATTCTCATGTACAATATGCAACTGTGTATTACATTCACACAGTACAAATGAACATCATATTACAAAAAAACCAAAAAAAAAACCACTGACTTGATGTACTGTAATGTACTGGTGTATTAAATATTATACACTAGTTCTGTTTGAAGTTCGTCAGACCGAATTTCATTTGTTTTCGAGATTTCACTTTTGGCAACGGAAAAGTGGACAGGAAGTTGAGAAAAAAAAATTAATGTACTGTTTTATAGACTGTTTTATGTACTAAACTGCATCAGCTTTCTTGATGAAACATTCTTAGACGATTTGGAAAGATGAATGCAGTAACAGTTGAAAAGCTTTAATGATCGGTAGTTTTTTTTAGTTGAATGGTTGTTGCCATCTTGTTTTCAAGAATTCACTTTTACAATAATATTTTGCAGAAGGAAATTAAGAAAAAAAAAAGTGAATTGAAGTACTGCATAATGTATAGACTGTATAGATTGTATAAAAGTGTTTGTTGTATATTACATACCGGGTGTTTCAAAAATGACCGGTATATTTGAAAAATCTAAACGGGCAGCGATAGAAATACACCGTGAACTAATTTCGAAAGTTTGTCTGCCTGAAAATTTACTGTTGTCCCAAGCATATTGCAACAAACGGTGTATTTCTATCGCTGCCCATTTAGTTTTTATTGATTTTTCAAATATGCCGGTATACCGGTCATTTATGAAACACCCGGTATATGCTAGCTTCGTTTGGTCAGTCTCCCCATCCCCCCCACCCCCACGCAAAAAATTGCCATAATAAAATCTGATTATTATACGCAATGATGACTATTTTTAACTTTGCATAATACGCATATTATATTTCGAAAATTACGAAAATTATGGATTTTTGGTGAAATTATTTAAGAAAAATATGGTGCAATCAATAATTTATATAATATTTGCGCTTCTGACCTTTTTCTCTCTTTTTGAATTGTTTCCCATCTGTGTTTGTTCAGTTCTTTATTTTCCTCTGTATGAAAAATGGTGCTTCTTCTCTGTTTATTATTAGAGATATGTATGTGTGTATTTTTTACACATTTTCTTAAATGAATTTGATTAGTTAAAATGTTATTACTAAATAATGAATGCTTAAAATCATTATTATAATTTTTGTGTAAACAAGTCAATAATTTCCTTTTTCTATACTGTGTGGCAATTAATACCTGGACAAGTACAAAAACTCACAAGCAGGAAGTCCAAATGAAAATTCTGTTTAATATGATTCAAAATAATCTCCACCAGATACAAAATGCTTTTGAGCGCGTTTGTACAAGTTTAAAGTCTTTGGATGGAATCCTCTTGATTTCCGATGTCAGAAAAGTCTTGAAATCTGGTAACTTTCATAGTGCTTTTCATCTGTGGGAACAGGAAAAAGTCTGGAGGGGCCAAATCCGGAGAATAGGCTGGGTGGTTGAGCTCTGTGATGCTGTGTTTGGCCAGAAATCACCTCACGCTTTTAGCAGTATGCAGCGATGGGCAGAATCTGACAAATTATCTGAGAATTGTGATTTGGCGGTCAGGAGTGACGAGTTTCCTGACTTTCTCGGCAGTTTCTGGCGTTCGGATGGAAACTGGTCTTCCAGGGTGCGAGTCATCTGAAAGGTCTTCACAGCCATCATAAAAGTGACCAACCATCCAAATGTAATTGTTCGGGATAGAGCATCATTCCTGTAGACAGTTTTTAATATCTGGTGTGTTTTTGTAGCTGATTTACCCAACTTTAGACAGAATGTAACGCAAGCCCGTTGTTCCATATTTTTTCTCGACGATACTTGTTCACATGCATCACTATGAGTGTCCGAATATGAATCTTTTATGCTAAAAAAAAAAAAAAATCTATGCAGCTGCTGTGTGATTGGTGATTCATGCAAACCATATCTTGACATGTTGAATTTTTGCGTACATTTTACGCAGCGACCTCTGTCAGAGTATTTAATTGCCACACCTTGTAAAATGTTTCTTTGCATGCCTGACCATCACTTCTTACTTTGGGTTAAATTTGAATTTCTTTTTGAAATTTAGTTCATTTTTGTTGCTTTTTTCTAACTGTGTGAACATGGTTTTAATGATGTCTTCTTATTAGACTATCGTTTTGGATAATTTCTCTGAATAGTTTTATTAACAACATAGTAAGCGCACCATAGTTGTTATTAAAGAAGTTAGTAATGCAGGAAATTCACTGATGTGAAGACATTGCTTTTCATATGAGACTTTTAATCGAACATTTGCTTTTTAATGTGTTTATGATGCTTTCAAGGTATATTTATGTTTATATGGTAATTATTATTTAAATATTTATTTTCCATATAAAATATTGCAATTAAGCTGTACTAATTTTCTTACTGTTTTATTGATAATATAAACTGTAATTTTAGTTTGAAATGAGGCTTCAAAATTTTTACAGGTAGGCATTCCCCATATATTTTATTCAGAAATTCATTTTCATTATTTTGTTATGCATAATAGATAAATTTATTTATAAAAAAAGGTAGCTTTAAATGACACTTTGGTAGTAAATATACCTTCAATACAGCTATATGATGCTTTTTGCTTTGTTTTTTTCTTATGAGTCTTGTGTTTCCTTGTGGAATTACCTAATGTGCATTTGTTTATTGTGACAAAAGGGATGATGAAACCTTTGTCAGCTTCTGTGGGATTAGTATTAGAGAAGGCAATCAGCATTTTAGTCAATGTCATTATTACAAACAAAAGCGGTGTTCAAACAAGAACAGAATTTTTGTACTAATAGGGTTTGGGATCATTTTGAAAACATTGTTTTATAATTGATTATTTACTGCAAGCATTTGAAGGCATATATAGATGTTGTCGATTGCCCACTTAAAGGCAGTCGTTCTCACAAAGTCGTTATGTCATCAACCTGACGACTTTCACGGTATCATGATTTGTAGTTACAGCTAGTCATGTTTCATCACTTTTGTCTCAATAAATAAATACTCCCATTATTAACACAATGCAAAAACAAAACCAAGATGATGACTTTTAATGCCTTTTCCTTAGTCATCTAAAATTTTTGAAACTTACGTCATTTTAGATCAGTGATCCAGGTCTAATTATATGCTCCACATTTACATTCGTTGCTTGATGAAATTACTGATGAGTGTTGCATCTACCAATTATAAATCCAAAACATAGGGGAGGGGGAAATAAAACAACATAACTATTTCAATACATTAAACTTTAAGTGCTCTTTGCTCAAGAAAGACATGTCTAAGATTGGAGAAGGCATTTAATGTATTTATAAATTTTTAATTTTTGTTTAAGCATTATTTTTAATGATTTGATATAACAAAAGAGAAACATGTTTGTCGTCGTTTTACGTTTCTTGTAGAGAAACTTAAGTATTTTTTTCCCATTGTTAATTTTGTCATCCACAATTGTTCTGTTTTTGTCTCATTTGGTCTCTCACCATATTTCTGAAATCATCACATATGGTGGATATCACTGGCACCAGATCAAAAAGGAGGTGCAAATTTTCACTTTGATAACTATGATTAATTGATATTTGAATCTGAAAATAATGTTGTTGGTGAAAAGAATTTTCAAGGGGAAAGAGATTTACATTGAATGACAGTTACCATTTGCATTCTTGACATGGTATTAAGAACCTGAAAAGAAATTTTTGGAACCATAATAATAGCTTGATGCATGTATATACAGTTTCAGGTATATTCTGGAAGAGAAAAAATGCTTTAAAAATATAAGATTGAATATAAAAACGAAAAAAAAAATTAATTCCAGGTCAAATTTGAACATATCTGATTTATAGTTTCTTTTCCTTATTCTATAAAAAAATTTTTGAATTTGTTTTTTATTGTGCTTATACCACTAAATAAATCGTTTACTATATAAATACAGGTTAACTTGGATAACTCGTACTCTGATAAGTCAAACTCCCGGTTAAGTCGAACTAAATTCTTGGTCCCATCCCCTGAAGAATTAATAGGAGATATCATTATATATGGCTTCTCTGCAGTGCCCAAGTTCTGGGCCTAAATCCAAATATAGTTTTCTTTTTCTGTATTTAGAAAGTGGAGGGAATGGGTAAAAAGTAAAGCATTTCATCCATTGATACATGACTTAAGTTTTTCTTTTTTCATTCTAGTATCTGAAATACAGTACATCCATGAGCAACACATTGATAATTAGGCATATTTCAAATATAATAACAGAACCGCATGTTCTACTCATTCATCTTGAAATTCTGCCCACAATCATGTAATTCTGCAGTATTCTCTGAGGAGTATGTTAGGTAGGGAAGCCGCA
Organism: Rhysida immarginata; assembly: GCA_023313115.1. Classification (NCBI taxonomy): domain Eukaryota; kingdom Metazoa; phylum Arthropoda; class Chilopoda; order Scolopendromorpha; family Scolopendridae; genus Rhysida; species Rhysida immarginata. The sequence goes on from JAHWFO010020357.1 coordinate 967,603, forward strand.
TATCGTTGTACCTCCTATTAGTGGAAATTTCATGTATTAATTTGAACATAAATTTTATTTAAAACCACTCAAGTCAAACAAAGTTTAAAAAATTTTTGAATATAATTCGTATATTATATTAAATTGGTCATTTTTTATTTATTTATTTAAGTGTTTATGTGGGGAACGTATTTTTTTTTTTTTCCATACATGTATATTCCCTATAGTACATTACACCAACATTCTTTCAGCATCCGTTGAGGAAAACCGTACACTTCCAATCCAGAGTTCTTATATATGGGTTCTAATGTAATCGATAGCCTCGTTTTCATTCAAATACTTAAGTCGAACTTTTAATCTGGTCCCCTTGTGGTTCGAGTTATCAGTTTAACCTGTAATTGCACTTTGCAAGTGACACCTGTGTTGTAGTTTAATTTCAAAACACTCTACACCTTCATGTACTTCAGTGAACACTCTTTAATTATTACTAAAAGATAATGTATTGCTATTTTTATTAAATGGCTCCTGAGGGTTGTGCTAAATGCTGTGAGTATTCTGTCCATATCCAATTTTATTACTATCTTATAATATTATATTAAAAATTATATTATTTATAGTTTTACCAAAGACGTTTTTGCTAATAAAAAAATTATTTTATCCTTATTAATGAATATACCAATAAGTTTTGAAATCATTTCCTAGATGAGGGTGACAATTTTAACTAAGATTTGATGAAGTCATGAATTCATTTTTAATAACATTAACACTTGAATCTGATAAGCATTCATATGTAAGTCAGAGGCACGCCTTTACTGTATTTTTCAGATTATAAGTCGCACTTTTTTTTTCTAAAATTTTGACTCCTGCAGGGAGGACCTGCAACAAATGCGACTTATATAAAAATTTAAATGAAAATTCAAACATTCTTGTTTCGTTATCTTTAAAGAATTGGTTAGTAGCCAGCACTGGTGAAAGTGCACAATAGCATCCCTTAGTTTCCTTGGCTGATATCATTAGGACTGGTCATTTTCATGTTCTGCATTTATAACTGTGTCAGCTTTAGTTAATGAGTAATAATTTCCCTTATTTTTTGAGCTTATTAATTATGGATTTCACGCAGAAATGGAGCTTCTAACCCACTGTGCTGGCTAACATTCCAACTGGGTAGCCATTTTGAATTGCTGTTAAGGTTTCTGAAATGTTGCATAGAGTTAATCCTTCATTATTAATCATGTTTATTTAGGAATTACAGAAATTAAAGGATTATTTCTGGTAAATAAATTGTAGAATGGTCTAGGAGGTTTTTATTTGTTGTGCCATAAAGTGCAACTTATGCAGCAAATGCAACTTATATATTGTTTATCATGATTTTTCTTAAATTTTCGCTAACGTGACTTATAGTCCGGAAAATACGGTAATTTGCGTATTTTGCTTATAAATTACATATTAAGACAGAAAAGCCTTTGTGCTTTGATAATAATTATGAAATTGGGTCAATTATGTTGGTTTTTATGCAAGATACCAGTATATATAAAATTATATCACAGAGTTAAAAATTATGCACAAAGTAACAACTAGTCAGTTTTCATTTGGTCTTCTGAAATTGATTTTCATTTATTCTTTCCAAAGGTATCATGTGTTCTTCAGATTGATATGCAAATGATAATGGATATTTTTGACCCATGCATATCTACTGTGATTAATGAAATCTTCCCACCTTATTTATTTACCTTATTAGCCTCACAAAAAGCCCCGTGAAGTTAATTCTGGGGATGTCAGTGTCCGAGAATTGTCTCATATTAAGTGAACCAACATTTAAGCAAATTGAAATGGAAATATATAGCATTTTCAGTGCTGCTTGATATTAATATCATATATTTCTGATGGTCATCTGCATATTTTAAGGAATCATGTGAATCACATGAAGACATTGAAAATGCAGTCCTTGAGCAGATTAATGCTCTTTAACTTTATGATATTATTTTTATACACATTGTGTTTTATTCGCCCTCACATTTAATGAATGTTTTAGAATGCTAGAGTAACTAGAAAGTTTTCTATTTCAAAAGTAGCTGTCCTTTTAGCCTTAACTAGTTATGCCACTTGTGATAATCAATACCATACCATTTCATTTGCTTATCATTAGTAGAGAATCTAATTTGTTTTTATTTTTTCAGTGATGGGTTTCATTTCTTTATTTTATTTAATTGTTATTGTAATTACAGATAAAATATATTAAAATTAAATTTTCCATTATAAGTACAGTACTTCATTACTCGTAATAAATCCATTATCGCACTTATATGGGATGGCATTATTTTTTAATAACTTAAACAAAGTTCATAATTTAATTTCATTCTTTCATTTTTCTATTCTGTTCTTCTTCCATTATTTATTGATCTTTTACAGAACAGAGGATTAAGAAAAAGTTGGAAGATATGAACTAATTGCCTGTAGACGTTGATGATAGTCATCATTGACAATATCTTGTGGAATACTCTTCTTAAAAAATTATCTTATTTCCCTTTTATATATACATAGGAAATAACATTTTTATAGACTGTAATTTCAGGTACTGTAATTTCATGCAAGCTGTTTAATAAATAATTTTCTGCGGGGGGGGGGGGGGTAAATTGCTTGATATTCCTCTTTAAATATAATAAATATAAATTGTTTATAATTATTGATAAATTAAATCATTTTGCAAAAACTATAAATCTCTTTTTATAATTGGGTACAAATGTCAAATAGTAGGCTTTTTCTCCTTTTAATTTTGCTTTATACAGGCTTGTATAGATCCCTAATTAGACATGTTAAATACATTGCTCACTGGTTCCAACACTATTGCTCATTGGCACATTTCAAAATTGATATTTACTGAGAAAATGTGCTTTGGAAAATTAATTGTGTATGGGTTGCGTATGTTAAGGATTTATTTAATTTAGTACCTCACATTTTTTTATGTGAAATAATTTGGTGTTGGTATTGACGAATGATAGAACAGGCTAAGAGAAGGTATTGCGATGTGAGATTTTCCTGCAATGCTCAAGTTCTGGGCATGCCCAATACAATTTTTTTTCTCCTTCCTCTGGGCAGTGTGTCTCTTCACACTAAATCCAAATACAGTTTTCTTAATCTGCATTGAGAAGGTAGAGGGGATGTGTGAAAAAAAAAGACTTATTTCATCTTTGGATGCATGACTTTTACTTTTTTCTAATATCCAAAATATATCCATGAGCACCACAGTGATATATGGGCATATTTCAAACTAATAACAGAATAACATGTTTTAATTCCTTCTTTTTGAAATTCTACGCACGATTAACTGCAAAATGCACATGCAGTATACTCTGAGAAGTGTGTTAGATAGAAACGCTGCACATCATGATACCTGCTATTAGACTGTTATGTATACCCACCCGTCATCTGTTCTTGGTATCGGTTAACTTGTTTCTTGAAAATTTTTGAGGTGTGCCATTGTTGCAGCTAGTGAACGATATGGTTAAAATAATCATAAAATAAAAGCTGTTGGGACAAATCACAATTACTAACAGGTAATGAATTCAGAAAATGGAAACCATGCCCTCGTTGCCTGTAATTTACATCAAGTACCTTAAGTATTCTTCATTAGACTCTGCATAATTTGTGAAAAAAATTTAATTTAAAAAATATACACCTTTATAAAATTAAAAATATAATTATTTGTAACTATAACATCTAAGATAGCAAAGATTATTTCAGGTTAATTTTATAAAAAAGTACTACTATTATTATTTTAGTTTATATAGTGATGATATTGACCCGATTCCTCATTCAGTGTTTAATAATGTAGGCGTACTTCTAAATTTTTATTAATTTTAACATAATTAGTATAAAGATTATTGACTAGAATAATTAACCCTTTGTTATCTTATTCTGCCATGGATGTTAAATTCGTTGTAATAGTTTTTTTTTTTTGTTTTTTTTTGTTTTTTTTAAATAGTTGTCTGGATTTGGTTTGACTCTCAATGAGTTGTTAAATTGTCAAAAAATTTGTAATCTGGTTGTTAATCTTGATTGAGTTTTTAACCTTTACTTATAAAATCACGGAAAAAATAAAGTAAGGTAAAGATTACATCAAATAAATACAATCTCTGTATTTCATTGCTATTTCTTGTGAGTTAATTGTTAAAAAAAAACACCAGTACACCATTGCTTCCAATCCATTCTTATTCAGAAATTAAAGAAGAAATGAAGCGCCAGTTTAAATGTTTAAAGGATAACTCTATGCAAAAAGTCAATTATAATTTTTTTTTTTTTACAGAATACATTCTTTGATATAATACATTTCCATTGAAATTTTAAATTTTGGTCCATAATTTCAATATAGAAAAACGGCTTTGAAAAAACGGTTTTCGTTTTTTTATTAATAGGTTAGGCTTTCGAGTTAAATAAAGTTGTTATGACCGTAGAGTTGTCCTTTAAGAATTAATTAGAATACTTTTACTCCAAATAAATTAAATCAAATTCAATTTAAATTGGAAAAGGAAAAAATCTATTTATTGTATTATCCTTGAAAGGTCTCCATTTAAAAAAAAAAGTTTGTTTTTTTCTTTTATTACATTTAGAATATCCATTTTATTGTATTTTATAAGTAGCCTGTGTTCAGTCAAATTCTAATTGCTGTATTATTATCATCATCATCATCACAACAACTTCAATACCATGTTTTGAGTGTGGAAAATAAATATTTAAAAAAATAAAAAAAAATACTGTGTAGAAAAATATGTACAAAACAAATAAAATTAAATCTCGGTAGATAATGTTTAGAATGTGTATTGTAAACTAAGATGATAAAATATTAAGGTTGTGTAAATTTTTCTTTTAATTGTTGAGCCAAAATATAAATTTCCTGCCTTTTTTTAAAATACTGACTGATAAAGGATAATATATTTTTATAATAATATTTCTAGTAAAGAGAAAGCCTTTCATTAGCTTTTACCTTGTGTAACACGAAAGAAGTTTTGTATATTTGATTATTTATAAAATTTTTTAATACTGTAATTACTTTTAACAAAGGATGTTTAACATACTTAATTGAAAGTATAGAGATTTCTATCCATCATAAACTAGTCTTAAATTGTAGATATTTTAAACTTGTATTAAAGACCAAAGAATTATACCAAATTGTTTTAAATACTATTAAAACTTAAAAGAAATCTCATTGAAGTATTTTTAAAATGTTTATGTATAAGATATTCGTTTTTTGTAAAGAAAAAAGAAAAGATGATCCTTTAAATTTGTATTTAAAGTTAATTCAACAGTGTAGGAATTTAAGGGGAAAAAAGCTTTGTATAGAATCACTTAATCATGTATTTAAAAAAAAAAAAAAAGTTATATATTTAGATGATGATTTAGTGCACTTTTAAAGATATAATAATTGAAATATGTGAAGCAGGGGTACACAACCTGCAGCCTGCATGCAACCTGAAGATGCTTTCTACGTGATCACTTGCTCACGTTAAATTTCAGAAAATTAAAACTTTATATTTCATTTTTATAATGCATGAAAGCTGAGTACATGCAAAATATTTATTGTGTACTTATTTACAGTGTTAAGATCTAATCTAACCATCATCTACTCATTAGAAATTATAAAATAATTCTCATATTTACTATAGCTTTCCTTAATGTAGCTCGCAGGCTCAGAAAATATCTGTTGTTGCTAGGCAAAGGTTGTGCACCACTGATGAAAAGGGTCAAATGTTTGTGCTCATCTTTTGTTTAGATTTTATGGAAATTTATTGAAGTTTTCTAATTTATTTTAAATATTGTATTAGACTCTCTGTATTGGTACAAGGATTATTAATTGTATTATAAAATTAACTTTACAAAATATGTGTTTTGTTTTTTATATTAACATTTTGTACTATTTGCTTTGGTTTCAAGCTCTATTGAATATTATTAGATAACTTGAATCTGTCTTAGTTTTTGTAATATATGCCGTGTGAAAATAATTAGATAAATCTATGTTATATTCAAATGGTATTTCCCCTTCTTGTCATTAATTTTTGGATCACCAATTTGATAAAACAAATATCCTTTCAGATGAAAGTTTTTTTTTAATTAAAAATTTGTTTCATTTACAAATGTAGTAATACTCTGTAAAACATACCCAGCATATTTATAATGCACATAAATATTTTTTGAGATAAACTAAGTGCAGAAGCATCCATAAAACCAGTACTCTCCATAGAAATGTAACCAGGTGGGTGAAATGAGTTAATAGCCAGGCAGACCAAAATGCTTTCATCAATTATTACAAAATTTCGTTTCTTCAGTCTGCCTTTCAAAAATCATACAAGATAATTTTTTGAATATATGTATCTTATGTAGGATGTTTCTAAAGGTAGTTACCAAACGTTACACACTTGGAGGAAACCAAAACAAACAGTTTTTAACATAGCTTGAGGGCTCAGAACCATACCATTGTCCAGCTTTGGGGGAGAGAAGTGATCATACTGGTAAATTATAATAATGAATGCACATGATAAGAAGATGTGCATGCATTAAAAATTCTTCGTAAAAGGGATATTCACACAACATTAATTGGAATCATTAAAGATGTGTATCTGTCTATAATGACTGCCATTGAAGAGCTGATTACTCGCATTGGAATTGCCAGCGAAGATGTCCGTGAAATGCCAGGACTCTTTGGCAACTTACGGGAGTCAATGTTGCGACGATGCAATGCACGTATTGAAATGGCTGGTGGACGCTTTGAGCAGCTTCTGTAAGTGTTGTTTTTATGATCTGGATTTGAACGAGGTTTTTCCTTTCATTTATAATCATAGTTTCTAGGCTCATGAAATGCTACCTTGAAAGTTTCTGGAAAATCCTCCTCTCAACACAAACCAGAATTTTGTACTATTATACATTGAAGACAGATCTGTCCTCAAAGTGATCATTGAGGAGAATACCTTTCTGACCTTGACTATAATAATGCCATCTTAAGTTTTGTCTTATTTGGAAAGCTCCTTCCAGGCATTTCATGTTTTGTTTTGTTTTTTGAGGAGTTCCCAAAGGAAGGGCAAAGTCAAAATTTCCTCGATTCCTGATCCAGGGGAGCAAATGACCATACATTGGAAATGAATAAATATTATTAGTATTCTGCAAACCAAGTGAGGCACAACAAACTCAGATAATTTGTTTTATTTTTTATTATTCCTTCCTTGCATAGAAACATTTTACTTGAAATCAAATTTCCCCTTCATAGGCTGATCCAAAAGTCAGGAAAACTTTAAAACTCCATAATTTGCACACAAGTGCAGATAAAAATATTTTGTTTTGCATAGAAACGATTGAAATGAATTCAGATTATTTATGCAGAAAAAAAAATCAATGCTAGAATTGTTCGGTTTTTGACCAACAGATGGTGTTGTTAGGTTACAGATATCAGTTTATGCACATTTTCAGATGATATAAAAAGAGCAAAAACTATTTCAGAAGCAGATAGTGATGGTCGTTCTGTCTCATTTTAACAGGCATAGAGAGACTGTTATTAATCAAGAAGGCCCTCTTAGTTAAACTTTATTATCAGAATAAGGAAGGTGCCAGTTCGGCTTTGCGAGTATATCTATGCATGCATGGAATGCAGCATGATATAGGACCTATGACATATGCTGCAATGACAAAAATGATATGACGATTCGAAGCCACGGATTCTTTTAGCTGCATGTTTAAGAAGTGGCTGCCCTCACCATCCACTGTCATCGCCCAGAGAATCAAACGGACAGTGCAAGTACTACTGGAGATTTCTGCACATGGGGAATGCAATGCGTGAGAAATGTCCCAACGGATTGGTATTTTGTACAGCAGAATATGGCAATCTCTGCGAATTATCCTTAAGTGATTTCCGTACAAGTTGCAACATATAATAATCATGTGGTTTTTGATGAAAAAAAGCAAACTTTGGCAAAAAAAATGTGCAGTGCAGTGGCACAAGAGTGGAAACTTGAAGCTTCAAGATGAACTGAGCACACGTCAACTTCATCGCTCGCCAAGATTTTGCTAATTGGGTATTCAATAAAATAGATCAGCAGCAAGACTGGCTTTTCACTGTGCTTTGGACCAATGAAGCACATTTCACACTTTCAGGCAATGTTAACACGCAATTGCCGTGGGTGGAATATGGAAAACCCACAAACATTTGTTGAACAACCTCTACATCAGCCAAAAGTTACAACAGTCTGGTGTGGCTTCACCGCTGATTTCAAATCTGTTCATTTTTCTTTGAGGAAGTCACAGGCTGTTCTAAAATCAGTTACTGTCACGTGTCAGCTATGCAGCGCTGTTACAGACCAGCATCATTCCAGAATTACAAGTGCAACAAGCACTGCATACAGTCTCTCTTATGCAAGACGGAGCACCATTGCATATTGCTGTGCCTGTGCAACGACTTCTCCACTCAATATTTGGGCCCAGATCGCCCGATACCTAAAGTCAAAAGTGTACTGCGACAAACCACATCATTGGCAACATTGAAAGATTCCATCCGGCGACATGTGTCTGCCATACCGAGAGAAATTTTGCTTAATACAGTGAGCAGTGTGGTGTCTCGTCTGACAGCTGTGTTGGTGTCTCGTCTGACAGCTGTGACAGCTAATCTGGCATCTTACTGTCTGAAAATGTGCATAAACTGGTGTCTGTAATCTGACAACACCATCTGTTGGTCAAAAATTGAACAATTCTAGCATTTATTTTTTTTTCCTGGAACTTCATTTCAATAGTTTCTGTGCAAGCAGAATCTTTTTATCTGTATTCGTATGCGAATTATTGAGTTTTAAAGTTTGTCCTGACGTTTGGATCACCTGATATAAGGCTTGATATATATAAGGCCTGATATAAGGCTTAGTAATGTGTGGATTTTGACAAATCCTACCTGGTTCATGAAGATTTAGCATGATGTAGGGCTAAAAAGATTGAAAAAAAATTTTGATTTGGAATTTTTATGGTTAAGAGGTGACAGTGTTACCAACTCAAAAAAATTTTTCCCACTAAAATCGAATTAAAAACCCACTAATTCTATTGTTCTCATGTAATTTTTAGTGATTCTTTAGTAGATTTATGTGGATTTTTGCAAAATTTTGCTCTAAAATCCACTAAATCTAGTGGGAAATCAACTAAGTTGGCAAAGCTGAGAAGTGAAAAATATGTTTATTCATTTAATATTAAATTTAATGAATAAACATACATTGCCTGGCCAGGAAAAGTCATCGTCGAATATTCAATATGCAAATACTAAGGAGCCAATTATAGTCTTACTACTACAGTTAAGTGCAAATTAGGCAATACTTCCTTTAATTGTCCTGCATTAGTTTATCTTTTATTTGGACGAAAGGTGTCTGGATGCAGCACCTGGTCCACAAAAGATATCACCAAGTTTCAGAAAGGGCAAATTGTTGGCACGAGGAGAGAAAATAAGCAAAGAGATTGTAACAATTACTGGAACTGGTGTAAGAAATGTTCAACTCATTATTAAGGCTTGGAAGGAAAGATCTGATTCATCAATCCCGAGGAGTAACTGTAATCGGAAAAAAATTCTGCATAATCATGACCGGAGATCATTAAAATGCATGGTGAAGGCAAACTGAAGAGACTCTATATCAGAACTGATGGGGAATTTTAATAAGGGAGTCAATAAGAAAAACCGACTACTGTTTGCCCGAAACACAAAATTGGAATGTGGAGCAGTGGAAACAAGTCATGTGACCTGACGAATCAAGGTTTATCCCATTCTAGAATGATGGACACATCAGATTAAAAAGAAAACTGCACAAAGCAATGGATCCATCATGCCTGTAAAGGATGTGTGGATGATCTGTTGATCTAGTCTGGAATCTGCAATGTCATGCAGCAATAAAATGATGTCTGCCGAGTATCTGAATATATTGGATGACCAGGTTATTCCATTCTTTCTGAATATTTCAGGACGACAACAACAGGATTCACAGAGCTCAAATTATAACTGATTGGTTCTGGTCACAGTCATTTCAAAACATCAACCGATTCCCACAGACTGCTAATCATAAAGCTATACAAGGTCTTAATTTTTTGGAATCCTGGGAGATTTCCAAACACCCCCGACGACCTTATGAATCAAGATGGAAGTCCTATAAATTTATCCAATTGGACTGGTCTGCATAATTGTATCAGATCTTAACTTGTTTCTTCTGTTTATAACCACTCAAAAGGTTCAATTTCTCTAATTGGGCCACCGTTTTTCTTTACTTTATCTTTAACCAACCTCTTCTTTGTGTAACCAATTAGAGATATTACTTCACTGTTTTCTCTGATTGGCCAATCAACTATATAAATTCTCTTTGAATTGGAAAATACCTGTGCTTACAGACCGGAAATTTTCGATGATCACCTTGTGATCGAAATGTACATCAATGTGCCAATAAATGCCAGTTCCTTGTGGTCAAGTGGATTTTGTCTCCTGATTCTTCAAAATGAAGTAAGCACAGCCCCAGAGGTTTATTTCAAAATATTAATGATTTAGCAATTGAAAACTTTCTGTTAAGCCACCTGAAGCTAATAAAAATTCTGAAGAAGATTCTTCAAATGTAGATGAGGGTGGGTTAGTTAATAATTTGAATGGTCGGCAATTGATTGCAAAGTGAAGCAGAAATACTATTGACAAATGAAAATTCAACTAAGAATTTGATGGTTATTGAAGTGAGATAAGATGAAACAGGAAAACATCAAAAAGAGAACAAGCAAAAAACTATTCTTGTGAAAAAAAAGATCTTCCAGATTCTGCCTATAGTTTGCCAGAATCTGATTATTCCATTTATGCAAATGTAACTCCTTTCCAAATATTACAAAATTTTTTAGGTCAAATAATTATAATTATAGTTATTGAAGAATCATCAATAAATACATGTAGAAGGAAGGTAAAGAATCGGAATTAGTCCAGAAGAATTATATATACTTTTTGCCATACACGATTTATCTGGTTATAATTCAGTTACAAGCAAACGTTCAGAATCACTCCCCATCTGAGAAACGAATTAGGAATAAATGCTATGAGAAGGGATGGTTCTTAGATATTTGCACTTATTAGTCTTCCTAGGCAGTTGTTATTTTCCAAGCCGGTGGGTAAGAGACCAAGGGGTCAGTCTAGAACCAGGTGGCTAGACTACATGGAGAATCTGGGTTCGAGTCGCTTGGATATTACCAGAGAGGACATGCACCTGATGGCGGAAGATCGCGATCGCTGGAGATCCTCCATAGGGCTGCTGCCCCCGCGATCCTAACGGATAAGCGGGTTTGAAAAGTAAGTAAGTAAGTAAGATGCCAGAATAGATCAGTCTGACAGAAGTCATTTGATATTCACAACACATTGCAAACAGCCATCATTTTTGCTCCCAGAAGTGCCTAGCGTGATCACGCAATATAATAATGAATAATTAATAAACAATCGACTTTAATTTTTTAATGATGGTTTACTTCATTAATTTAGACAGAATTGAACATGAATATGGTTTTTAAGTAAATTAAAAAAAAATAATTTATTTTAAGCATTAAAGGGTTAACAGACAACTTAACATTGTTGTCAAACCAATCTCTGCTATGTGCACTTTTTTGAGATTTCAATAGTTTGACCCTTGCAATGATTAAATTGTTACATTTTAATGCTAAAAAAAGCAAATAATATTACGTTTAACATCAACAACTTCAATTTGAAATAGTTTTTAAAATTCACCTTCATATAAAATTTTTACAAGAGAACTTTCTTTTTCAATATCTGAAAAGTTTACCTTTGGCACATAGCAGATATTGGTTTGACAACGACGATATGCTTTTTAGAAGATGCGGATTTTCTGCTCATTGTAAATGTCACTATCTACTTCTTCAGATTTGCCATCTTCATTTAGACAATCTCCACTATGTCATCCATACTTAAGACATTTTCAGTGGGAAGCTCTTAGATTCTCACATATTTCTGGAATGTCAGACAGCCGAACTGCTCTTTAACTTTGAAGGACTTCCCATTCATCCAACCATTCCAATTCTGGGTCAGTAGATTTTTCATTGTCGTCAGAATATTTGGCCTGTTAAAATCCCATCTTCCTAAAGCAGTTTGATATAATTCACGTTTTTTTAATTTCGATGAGCTTCATTGGTATAATTTAACGAAATAGTTTGGTATAATTCGGAATTCGCAGCATAAAAAACAAAACAAAAATGTTCACCCCCCCCTCTTTTTTACAATAAAAACCTCAAATATTGGAAATTTCTTGGAATGAATTTCTTAGTTTTTTCCATATTATCTAGAAATGGGTAAATAATTTTTTGTATTAAATAACCAATTTATATAGGAATATTATGTATGGGACCAGGACCAGAGAAAATTTCTATTAAGCAGGATTTCATATTAACCAGTTTTGTAATAACGAGGTTCAACTGTACATTGAATGTGAGGGAGAGTCGAAAGTAACTTTTAATATAGCTGCTGAATTGTTATTGCCCTACTTTGGCTACTTTATGATTCAGCCACATATTTAATATTAAGATGATCTATATGCTGGTGAAACACCACTGCAAATTAATACTATTGTATAATTACATGAGACAAAATTATATTAAATGCATTTATTTCCTTTTTGTACATTGTAAAGCTTATAACTTTACCAATTTCATAAATTAATGTAGAATGAAGTATGTGCATATAAAAAAATAAATAGTTTACTTGCATCTGTTTTTTAACTATCAAAACAAAAAAAAAAAAAAGAAAGAAAGAAGGGGCAGGGGAGGGGGGAGAAATGACTATGAAAGATATGTTTTATGTAATCATTAGTAATAAGCTGATTAAGCTGATTTAGTATTTATAAATCTACAGTTGATTAAAAATTCATATGAAATAAAATTTAAAAAATAATCATTTGACAACTTCAGATCCAATTTGCATGTGAAAAAATGGACACAGATCAAATAAAATGCAAAAGAACAAAGTGTAAAAAAATTTAATTTTAGGGGATACGATGTTCTTTTCTTTCCTCAGGCAGTCATTTCTCTCTGATCATTAAACTGGTTTTGAAGCATTTCTTTCCGTCTGTCATAGAGCGCTTGTAAACTGTCATCTTGTTTCAAACCATGCATCTAAAAAGAAAAAATATCATTTCTTTTATTATCAAGTTTATATAGACATTTTAACAGAATTTCAAAATTAGGACACGCACTTCAATTTCTTGCCAAATCTTGTCCAAGCGTTTCAAAGTCCGTGAATTTTCCAACTTTCGACTTAAATAATAGCGGGCAAATTCTTTTTTGTTCATGAGCTTGCATCCATCCCGTGCACACAGATCTTCAACATATCGACTAAAAGACAACAGTAATTAGGTTAAGCAAACTAGTGAATTTCTACAAACAAATTTAGAATGTATGTCTATAAACAACAATAAATTTGGCAACAGAAATTCAACAAAGTAAATTGTTGCGTTTCTATAGCTGCCGCCACATAAGTTGAACAACAGGATGATGTCATTTCTAACACCAGCCAATAGACATTAACAGGAAGTAAATTGCTTAGCTATTCCATGAAACGTCCACTTTGTTTTCGAAACATTGTTTTTGTATTTTTATGTAGTTTCTATTTTCGTTTTTTTCTTTTAAATAGATAAATGAAATTAATAAATTAAAACATGATGCAGAATAGTCAACTTGAAGGCTTTCCACGTTTCAACGATATCTCCACCATTACAATAGTAGAACAAGTGCATCAAGAGTAAAATCCAGACAAAGCATATTGATGAGAAGACTTACTGTGCATGTCAAAAAGATCGTTCAACTTACATGGCAGCAACTATAGATCTTCTAATCTTAGTGAACAGTATGACAAGTTTCACTGCAGTCATTCATCCACTTTTTTTTTTTTTTTTTTTTTAATATTTTCTTCCTAATTATTAAATTTGGTTTAATTAGAAATTATTCACAGCACACCCTTGTGCAAATTAGTTGAAACAAACAATTTCAAGTCTTGTGGGATCCCTTGTGGAGGCTAACTTGGTTGTAGTCGTTCCCTGCCCTGATGACGAAATGTACTTCGAAACGCGTAGGTTACTTTATTAAACAATACCATTTGCAATTCTAAGACCTTTCTTTTTATTTCATATTCAGCAAATTAGACCAAGATGCAACTACTGTACTACAATTTAAGACCTGACGTTTCAGCATTGATAATGAAGACTTGATAATGATAATGAAGACTGATTATCCAGTTTTGGTCACTACTATCATTCAGAACATGATCTTGGCAGACTGACAATTCTTAGCCAAGCAGATAGCAGTGACTTTGGGACTTTCTTGTGAACGTAAGTTTCATAATCCACGATTTGTTGGACTTCTTCACAATGAAATACTTGGCCAAATGTGTGCCAAGATGTTGAATACACATCATCAAACGTATTTTCCTGATCCAGATTCCTCTGATTACCATTTGTTCTCAAATCTCAAAAAACATCTGAAAAGGACAAATTTCAGACCCTGGAGGATGCTATATCTGCTGCAGATGCCTGGTGTCAAGCCCAGTCTTCAGACTTCAATTTGGATGGCATTAAAAAAGTTGGCACATTGCAGCAAGTAATGCACTGAATCAAAGAATGACTGTTAAAAAATAAAATTGGTAAACCTTCTGCCTCTGTTTTTATTTTTCAAAATGTTAAAAGAATTCAGCACCCCATTGTAATTTATATTGGTTACAAGATTTTATTCGCACACAGTTTGCACGGTAATTAGTTTCAAATTCAATTAATATTGTTGGAAAGCTCGCACATTGAAATGTTTTGTGTGACAAATCAACACAGGGATCAGCGCATGTTAGGGGATCAAAAAAAGAGACTTTGTAGACTAAGATATTAAAAAAAAAAAAGAAGCTCGATTCTCATTATAATCTATTACAGATACTAACTATAAAGTTTTACAGGATTTTTACAATTTACAAATACAATCCTCTCATAAAATGGCAAAGAATGGCTCGAAATTAAATAGTTTTAATAAAGAAACTGCAAATGGTTTCTTGCTGTTACAAATGGTTTTTTCCCTGCAATCTATCTCTATTCTTCTAAATAAGACAGTTTTTGTGATCAGTTTGCCCAAGAAAGATTAAGTTCTTGGTAAATAGCTTGTTATTATACTGTTTCATAGAATCCTTAATTATCAGAATAGCATTAAGAGTTTTTAGAGCCATCTGCGGACGAGTATCAAGAACCTACTTGGAAACAGAAAAACGTCTTTCTATGTCAGCATTCCCATGCGACAGACACAGAGCTGCTTTCACTACTCTAGATACATTAATATACACAGTCCAGTCACATTAATGTGACCACCTGTCAGTAGCCAGAATAACCACCTTTCGCAGTGCAGACAGCTGCGAGACAGGCAGGAATAGAGTCAATAAGGTTCTGGAAGGTATTGACAGGGATGTGAAGCCATGCCTACTCTAGTTCTGTGGCGAGCTGCCCTAAGTTGCACGGTTGAGGATACATGGCACGATCAACCCGATCGAAGTGATCCCAAAGATGCTCTAAGGGGTTTAAATCCGGGGAGTTTTGGGGGCCAGGGGAGTACCATAAACATATTCTCGTGCTCTGTGAACCATGTACGATGTATGAAACGTCGCATTGTCCTGCTGGAAGATGCCATCGTGCTGAGGAAACACAATCTGCATGTAGGGGTAGACATGGTCCGAAAGGACAAATGCGTACTTCCATTGGTCCATGGTGCCGTCCACAATTATGAGTGCACCCAGGGAATGCCATGAAAACTTTCCCCAGACCAAACACTGCCTCCGCCAGCCTGGACCCTTGCAGCACGTGTTGCAGGGTGTTTGTTTTCTGTCCGATGGAGCATAAACCGTGATTCATTGAAAAAGCCACCTTTCGTCACTCTGTTGCTGTCCAGTTGCGGTACTGGAGTGCAAATGTCGGTCTTTGTCGCCAGTGACCAGCCGTCAGCGTAGGTGCATGAACCAGCAGTCTGCTGCGGAGCTCCATATACAGCAATGTTCGCTGAACTGTTGATGATACACGTTTGGTAGCCCCTTGGTTCATCTGGGAGGTCAGTTGGTCCATGGTTGCAAGTCTGTTGGCTTGCACGGATCCTCACACATGGCACATTGCTGATTTTGGGTATTGCCATTCTGCCATGCACGCTGCACTTTCACCATGTCGGCACCCGAACAGTTCACAAAACTAGCAGTTTTGAAAATACTGCCCTCCTTGGCTCTGAAGCCAATGATCATTCCCTTTTGGAGGTCGGATGAATCGCTACGTTTCACCATGACTCCAACAATTGCAATGTTTTCTGCTTCCCTCTGAAACCCTTCCTATACCCCCCCACCTCTGATACTGGTACGTACTCTCTGGCCACATAGGGGGTGGTCACATTAATGTGATTGGACTGTATATTTACCAGAGATATCGTTGCTGTTTTTTAGAGAAAAGAAATGGGCCCAGTATTTATCAATGTCTTGTGTAATTTCTTCAGGGTCATCTTCTAATTGGAGACATTTAATTCTAAATGACCTAGCTACTGTGAGAATGTATTGCAAACTGTGTTCAATTTTCTTTCTGGTGGTTTTAAGCATCCAAGAGCTTTTTTAACTCTCATTGAACAAGCCAGGGCTTTCTTAATCAAATGAGCAGTTCCACCAATGTAGTGACTGGACATTAAGAAAAATCATTCTGTCAACCTCTTTCATTAAATTAAGTTCTTCTTTAATCTCTCCTGGTATTATAACAGCTGTTAAATCCAATAAATTTTCTTTATCAAACTGTTGCCCTGCAATATACTGTATCGGAATATATCGGAATTAAAATATACCTGGCAGCAAGATATGATCAACTATAAAAAGTAATATAATCAAATTTCATGGTAAGTTGGTCTTCTCACAGTTGCTATGTGATGCGAATGCGTTCTGAAGCTAGCTGAAGTATTCTGGATCTTCATGATGAGATATTAGGAGAAGAACGAAGAGACCTTTCGTCCTGGTCTCAGGATATGGGCTTATATTTAAGGGGCCTCCCCTTTTTTCTGGACATTTGCTGGTGTTGGTTGTCAGGTAAGAGTTATGGCTTTAGCAGGGGAGTATGAATGACCTAAGGGGGGGGGGGGGGGGGGAAGAGGGGGGGGGGGGGGGCGGCGGGAAAAAAAAATTAAAAAAAACGAAAAAAAT
>JAHWFO010020357.1:1015586-1112691 GCA_023313115.1 Rhysida immarginata
GGGGGGGGCTGCACCTACGTTTTTCGCTTTCATAAAATTTGTCATCAATTGGTGGACAAATGTCTGGCAGGCGATTGCCCTCGTAGTCTTCACGATACCTGTATCGTTGGATATGGTGGTTTTGCGGCTGTTTACAAGCCAAGAGCCGGAAGTCAGAAGTTTAGTTAAATATCCTAATCTTCTTTCATCCATCTGACCTGTTCCAGCCAATACTCAGCTACCAAGTCCAGCGCACCAAAAAATTATGTAAAGAACAGAGGATTGGAAAAGAGTCCTATGGACGGATGAATAGAGAATCACACTCTACCATTCAAATCACAATTGCTGGATATGGTGAATCCCTAAGTAAAAGTTATTTCAGATTATACCGTTCCAAGAGTGAAAATTTTGTGATATGGGGTTACCTTTTATGGTTTGTTTGGATACAGTTGTCATTATCGACAAACGTAATGCACACTAACTGTGTACAACAATATAATAATGCTTTGAGGAAACCTACATCTGTATTGGCAAGAAAATATTCTAATACAGTTATTGATTTGAATGATTTGAGATCGTATGTGGAAAAATTAGAATGGTTAACTCAAGTTATGATCTGAATATTATGAAATCATATTTGGGATGAGGCCGCAGAATAAAACAGAACTGGCGGCTGTGGAGGAACATATCTTTGTAGAAATCGACTGGAGAGAACCCCACGAAGATTGAACTCAGTCGTAAAAGTCAAAGGTTTCTTCAGAAGACATTAAATAATACATGTAAGAAGCTCTTTATTTCGTTAAATTGTTATATTGTTTGGTAAGAAGAAATTGGTGAACAGTCATTACTACAATTCAGTTACAACAATTATCATGCCCCTCCTCGGGCCCTACCTGAACGTGTTTTAGTGATCCTCCCCAAGGACATATGTCAATGGAAATATGGTTGCAGCAGTGAAACGATAATGATAACGTGTATTTACATTCCTGCAGAGACGCTCAACCTAATTTAACTCGCGATTCTCCGCCACAGAACAAATCTAAGACTGCACAGCCAATTGGGAAATTCAAGACGGTGGCTATGATGCGTTTTCTGCATCTGAAGAAAAACAATGCCACACAGATTCATGTCGAATTGCGTGTATTAGGACAAAAGTATGTGACAATGATGTTTTGAAAGTGGCCAAATGAGCATGGAAAATGACTCCCTGGCAGCTTCCATCAGTGAAGAGCTGCAAATTGTGTCTGGTCAATGGCCCTGGTCCTTGAAGACCGAAGTATTACAGTGAAACAGATCATCTAGAATGTCAACATCAGCCATGACTTTATTTGCAACATGTTCCATGTCGAACTCTACATGATGCAAAGTTAGTGCCATATCTGCTTACTCCATTCCAACAAGGCTGGATGTATCTCACTGTTTCCAAAACGAAGAAGAGTTCATCTTTGAGGTGGATCAGTTTCTACTGGGTCATATAGAGGATTTCTACAACAAGAGATTTCCCAAGCCCGTTCGTCGCTTGAAGAAGTTCACGTTCCTGAGTGAAACTTGAGTAGAGATCTTCGAGCATAAAAATAGCGACATCCACTAATTAACCACTATAAGAAAATCAATTTTAATAATAGTCTTCACTTTGGGAATGGAGGGAGTGTGACGAATCAAATTATGGCAGATTCGGCCCTTGTTAGAAATTAAATATAAACGTTTGTCTGGAGTAAGATATCAGTGAATTATTTTTATGAATAATTATTAAATAGAGGAAGAATAGAGCTGCTTAGGGATCATTCACAAAATACATTCGTTAAAATGACAATTTTGTAACGCTTTGTAACATTATTCAACCCCCTCCCTTAATGGACGAGGGGTAATATATTAGAATCCCCCCCCCCCGCCAAACATTAAAGGAGAAAATTCTTTTCACATTAAAATGTAGCCATAATCACGTGCTTAAGCAGAGGCGCTATTTTTAGGATTATACTACCGGATGAGAAATATAGTTTCTAAAAACCACGTGACCGCTACTTTGATAACTGACCCACTAGAACAATCCAGCCCAAACTTCATAGTAATGTAGAACTTGTCTGGGGTAATCTGCATACCGAATTTCACTCCTTTACATAGTTAAATGCCATACAGATCAGAATGGGCCCGGTGGGCCAATCGAAATCAATCTAATTATTAGGATATACACAAGCTATATTTCGAATTTCAACTTTCTACGTCAAAAAATGTAGAAAATATGAAGGGGCAGATAGACAGCGGATTCATTAAAATGCATAAAATAAGGGATCATTCACAAAATATGTTTGGTTGTCGAGGGAAGAGGGAAACTTCACAACTGTGACAAAAGTAAAATGGGGGGGGGGGGAGGTATCTAAGTATAAACGTTCGCAGGGTGAGTCAAAAGTCACTGGACATAGCTGTATATCGGAAATGGTGCGTAAAATGAACGATGTGACCATGCTATCAGGGAATAGGATAGGTGCTCTATCTTTTGGGACAGTTTTGAAATCCACCATTCTGGGTCAAAGTTCATTTGCTTAAATGGGAAGGGGGTCATGCGGCATTTCAGATAACACCAGCTTTTTTCTCAAGAGTTCATTCCTGCAATCGGATTTCAGTTATCTGTTGTGGTTCACAAGTTATTAACAAAAACACTGGCACTTTCCAAACAAAACACACACACCGAAAACAAGGTTGCAGCAGATAAAGGATGTGTTCAATGTGTTGTCCCTGCTGCTCGACAGAGCTCGAGGCGTTTTATCGATTCATTATGCACGCGCACAAGAACGTCGGGGATTCGGTTATCATAGGTTCTATAGGATACGTTGCTGAAAGTGACATTTGCTTTGGATTTCCACAACTTCCACAAGTTGTTTCAAGTGCCCACAGGTAAAAATCTAGCCGTGTGTTGTCTGGGCAAAATGGTGTCCACTCTACAGGACGCCGCGGCCAATCTAATGACCAGGTAATTGCCCATCCAGCCTTTGACGATTTACTTTCTATGTGTGTTGGTGACCGTTCTGCTGGAATAAACTTGGGAAACTGCCATCTTCAGTAAACTGTGACGGGAACATAGTGTTCTGTAACATTCGCAGGTATTCATCAGTATTTAGGGTTCCGTCTATGAAAATTGGTCTAATTAAATGGATGCCCTATATCCCACACAACACCACAATTTTGACATCACCAGCGACTTTGGATGGATCTGTCCAATGAGGATTCGTATCACTCCAATATTTCATGTTCTGACGGTTCACCTTACCATGGATATAAAAATTTGCCTCATCACTGAACACAATGTAAATGAAGGATCCAGTCGATAGTTCTCCAGAGCCCAGGTACAGAACTCCTCACGTCAATCTGGATCATCCTCGGAGAATTTTTGCTGCATCTAAACTTTGAATGGATAACACTTGATGGTATGCAGAATTTGTGCTATGGATGATTGGCTGAGCTCACACTCAACAGCAAGTCGTCTTGTGCTGCTTTGTGGATTCGTTGCAAATATTGTTGAGCTTGCCTCATCAGTTCATGTTTTTGGCCTGCATGTACGAGCTTTCTGTTCAACAGTCCCTGTATCTCTGAAATATCATCACATATGCGACTGTACTATGCTTGATTGGTTCTTTTTTGGGGTGCCAAGCATTGAAATCAGCAGCTCTGGTACGGTGCGGGGATTTCTTAATCCTCTCCTCCTTCATTAGTGCCATCTCCTATTACCTGCAACAGACAATGGTACATTGTCAATGATTTTGTTAATAATTTGTGAACCACAACAGATAACTGAAATACATCCGATTGCAGGAATAATGAACTCCTGAGTAAAAGCTGTTGTTATTTGATACCCACATGATTCCCTACCCATTTAAGAAAATGAATATTGACCCAAGATGGCGAATTTCAAGAAGGCGGCCAAACTTCAAGACTGTCCCAAAAGATACAGCATCTATCCTGTTCCCTGCTAGCATGGTCACATCGTTCATTTAACATACCATTTCCGATATACAGCTATGTCCAATGACTTTTGACTCAACCTGTATAGGCGCCTGCGTACGTTCATACTTTGATACTCCCCCCTCCCCCATTTTTACTTTTGTCACAGTTCTGAAGTTCCTCCTCTTCCCTCGGCAAGCAAACGTATTTTGTGAATGACCCCTTATTTTATGCATTTCACTATATCCATATGTCCCCTTGATATTTTCTACATTTTTTGACGTGGAAGGTTGAAATTCGAAATGTAGCTTATGCTTGCACTATTTAGATTGGTTTCGACAGGCCCACTAGGGTAGGAGTTATGGGGATGAGATTTAGAGAGGACCACCTGAGTTATATGGTTTTAAATATGTAAAGAAATGAAATTCGGTATGCAGATTACTCCAGGCAAGATCTTACATTATTGTGACATTTGGGCCGGATTATTCTAATGGGTCAATAGAATAATGAAAAAGACATTACAAAATAATTAATACGAGGCCTTTCGGTCATTTTATTTCAAAGACCTTCTTCAGGTATAAAAACTTTTTTGAAAGTATAACTGAAATCTTCTTTCAGTAAAAGATAAGAATATAAATATAAAGTTTAAAGGCCTCGTATTAATTATTTTGTGATGTCTTTTTCATTATTCTCTTAACTATTATACATCACTTATTTTCTTTCTCTAATGGGTCAATGTTATGAAATTAGCGGTCACATGATCTTTAGAAACTATCACTCAAACTTTCAAATGGCAACATATGACATGTGATATGTCATTCGATCGAAAATGATGAGAAACGAAAGATGAAGAATTTTTTTTTTTTCATTTTCTGAATATGTTCGAGAAAATCATTTTTGATGAAAACTGGGGGTTAAAAAGTGGGGATAAAAGGGATGGAATTGATAAAGAGTATCAAAAATAGGGGTTATTTTTATCCCACTTTTTTAAGGGGTTATTTTTAACCCTTTTACTTCCTCATTTTAGGCTTCTTCTTAAGCCTCTTAAGCAGACTAATTTCCTTGAACTCGGGGCTTCTGTAGTTCCTTAAACTTCCTCCCAAGGGAATTAATTTATTGTTTGATGTGTCTCAGTTTTCTTTTAATTTCTTATAATTTATTTATTTTTGTTTCATATCAGAAGTTTGATTGAAGACTGTGTTAGTCATTATGATTCTTCGAGTTTTAATTGCCAATCTGTAGAAGCTATGAAGTGGGAAAAGTTTATTAAAGAATCTGTAATTCCAAATTATCACGTTGTTCAGATGTATCCTTACTCTCTTCAGTATCTTCAGTCTAAAGATGTTACGTTAATCTTACAAGGAGACTCCAAGTACTCGGATTCATCGATTTTGATAATAAGAATTCTACGTGTAGCTTTCATCAAATTAAACACCCATGCAAAGCCATTCGACGCACTTCTCAAAATTTTCCGAGAAAGAAATTCATAAAATTTGTTATAATTGACTACATTTCATAAATGCCCGAATTGTCATCGCGTCATGTGATCTAGCGGTAAAACGCTAGAATTTTGTTTTGTAGGTACGGGTGCAAATTTCGTCTTCGATAATTTTTTTTTCTCTTCATACATTTTTTTTTAACATTATGGGAACGTGTAATTCATTTACTAAATATATTTCCGAATTGCCAATTTGCTACCATCATTTTTTTTATTATAAAATGCACGTACGAATTATAATTAATGACCCAAGTGATAAATGAGCATTTGATAAAAAAAGTTTATTTATCCACATTTAATTATTTTTATAAATTTTCTAACTCTTGGGATGACATTTAACTCACACAAACATTAATAATTATTGCACCATGTACCTACTATTAAAATAATGCATCATATAGTTTATCAATCACCCTTCATTAACATTTTTAACTAGCAGATTAGTCACCGAATTACAATTTCCTATTTCTAGAAGCAGAATTTTGTTATGAAAGAAATTAATTATTACCTCTGTCTTTACCTACACATGAATTAGAATTTCTTTTGTGTTTTTTTTTAAAGGAAATAAATATACCTTTCAATTTATGTAAAAATAACCTTAGCAAATCGGAAATTTAGATTATGTTTAATTATAATAGTTCTTATATGAATTTTATAAAAAAAAATGATGGTAGCAAATAGGAAAATCGGAAATATGTTTAGTAAATGAATTGCACATTCCCATACATGTTAAAAAAATGTAAGAAGAGAAAAAATAATTTAACGAAGACGGGATTTGAAACCGTACCTGCAAAATAGAATTCTAGCGTTTTATCAATAGACCACGTGAACGCGATAAAAATCTATGCTACAATTATAACAAACTTTATGAATTTTGTCCTCGGAAAATTTTGAGAAGTGCGTCGAATAGCTTTGCATGGGTGTTTAATTTGGTAAAAGCCACTCGTAGAATTTTTTTTTTTATCAAAATCGGTGAGTCGGAGTACTTGGAGTCTCCTTGTTAGATTTTGTTAAAAATATCTTTGATTGTAATTTGTATATTAATTAAAAATAAAATTCCAATGCAAAGTCTGCTAAATGTAGAACATTTTTTAATTCTTTAAAGACATGATAAAGTATAATATTTAATTTACCATTTAATGTTTTTGTTATCATTTTCTATTTTCACTTAGTTTTGTATCACACACAATCCTGGATCAGTAGACATCATGGCTGAAGCTCTGTTTATATGGCGGATTTCAAAGGTGTTTTTTTTGCCGAGTTGGAGTGACATTTGCTGCGATTTTTTTTCTTTAACGTAGGGATATTGCATTCCAAGAACAGTTCCTTTGGCTTTGAACACCAGTCCGTTCTTGCCTGATGGCGAAAATTGCTCATTGGCCAACCACCACAAAGGATAAGACCAGGTAGTATGTCCTTGCAATAACCTGGGTAAGTTTAATATTAAAGTTCCTTCCAAGAAAATATCTGTATCCCATGGTACTTCCACCATTATCACAGGCACATGAATCTCCACTTTAATTGATTTTCTTGCGGGGATGCCAAATTTCTTCATAGAAAATGCCAATCTTATGGGTTGGGAAGCAACTTGCTCACTCTGAAAATATTGCAATTGTTTTAATTAATTAAAATTTTTATGGTAATATTTATTAAAATTAAATCTTGTAAGTGCAATGATACCATGACCAGAGCGACAGCTATTTTTGTAAACTTAAAATTTAACGCTGCCCCTACAGATTGTTTTCTTTTGCACAAACTGGACAGTCATTAGGAAAATTCCTGAGTACGACGGCTTTTTTGAAATTAATGCAAGTTATGAAAAAAATTGCCAAATTTATAACTACACGATGTGA
The DNA here is from genome assembly GCA_023313115.1 of Rhysida immarginata. NCBI lineage: Eukaryota > Metazoa > Arthropoda > Chilopoda > Scolopendromorpha > Scolopendridae > Rhysida > Rhysida immarginata. The sequence continues at coordinate 1,022,853 of JAHWFO010020357.1, forward strand.
TCAAAAGTTCGGACACCCTTCCACAATAATGTTACGTGTCCTAATACCTAGGATGTCTAAGATAATAGAAACATCCGTTACTGAACTCTTTTGTTATTCCTATTATCTCCGTAAAGATCGCTCAACAGAGCTCAGTGAGCTCAAACATTGTACTACCATAAGATATCGCCTAGTCAGCAAGTCTATACGCAAGATTCCTGTCATTCTGCAAATGCCCTTTTCAACTTCAAGCGTTATCATTGTCAAGTGGAAAACTCAAGAAACAACGTGAGTGAAATCGCGAAATGGTAAGCCAAAGAAAATGACAGACAGAGGTCGCCGAATGTTAGCACGATGCAATCGAAGTCTTCAGATAAAACAACTGCTAAAGAATTTTGAAATGCCACATTAGGTACCGTACTGCAGTCACTTAGGAAACTGAGGACCCGAAGTTTCTATGGTCGTGTTGCTGCTCATAGTTCCCACATCAGCAGAAATCATTGTGAAACGACATTTAGAATGGTGTCGGCTCACCGAAACTGGAGCGCGGAACAATAAGTTGTGAAACGCGTCTTACGGAACAACGAATTTCGGTGTACACTCTGGCAATCAGATGATCGAGTTTTGGAACTGTGAGGTTCCCAGGAGGCGGTGTATTGTATGGGGCTCATTTTCATATTTGGATTGGGCCATTTCTGCGCTAACATGATAATGCTCCTTGTCACAAAGCAAGATGTGTGCAGGAATGGTTTCAGGAGATGTTGATTGAAGAAATGGATTAGATTGACAAATCTCCGATATAAACCCCTTTAGCACCTGTGAGATGAATTGGAACGACGATTACAGGCTAGGCCGTCGCTCATCTGTGACCGAACATATGAACGCTGTTGGGGAAGAATGTAAGAAAATTCCTGAAGTGATCTGCCAAAATCTGGCGGAAAGTCTTACTCGGAGAGTAAAGGTCGTAATAAAAGGTAAGGGAGGTTCGACACCTTATTAATTTTCGTGATATCGTGGTTGCAATGAAAAAGTTCAGAGACTCCAGCATTTCTACATCGCAGGCTTCAGTTAACAGGAATTGCTCTTATGACAGCCTCCACCCTCCGAAGAAGACTTTCCACCAGTTTTTAGTAAGAAGCTGGAATTTCCCTCCATTCCTGCCTCAGAGCACTGGTTAGTTCAGCCACGGAACAAGGACGGCATGGTCTGGTTCGTAGTCTACGTTCCAATTCATCCCACAGATGTTCAATGGGATTGATATCGGGGACCCCGTTATCTTGAAAGAAATCGTGTACACACATTGCTTTTTGGCAAGGAGCATGGTCATTTTGATATAGAAAAGTCCCATCCCCGAACTGTTCCCACAATGTTGGCAGTGCACAGTTGTCCAAGATGTCTCGATAAGCAACAGCATTCATCGTTCCTTTAACAGAAACGAGCTGGCCCGGTCCGAACCATGAAAAAGAGCCCATACCGTGATGCCACCTTCTCCAAACTTCACAGTGGTAACCACACATTCAGGTAGGAAACGTTCTCCAGGCATCCGCCAAACCTAACTTCGTCCATCTGATTACCGTGATTCATTAGTCCATAGGACACGTTTCCACTGTTCTATGCTCCAGTTTCTGCGAGTTTTAACACCACTCCAAACATCGCTTGGACTTGTTGTCAGTGATGAAGCTTGTGATGAGCAGTAGCACGACCGTGGAAACCTAGGGAATGGAGTTCCCGACGAATGATGATTGTGCTAGCAACACAGGAAGTGGATTTTCTGAACTATGTAGCAATCATTTCAGCAGAGGAACTTCGATTGCTCCGGGACACAAATGCAAGCACTCGACGATCTCTAGCTGTCAATTTGTTGGGTCTGCCAGTTCGTGGTTGCACTGTTGTTGTTGCTCCCTGGATCTAGCACTTCGCAATCACATTGCCTATAGTTGTGCGGGGTATTTGTAGAATGGTGGAAATCTCACAGACTTACTTGTTGCACAAGTGGCCTCCTATGATGGAGTCGCTAAGCTCTTTTGAACGACCCATATCTTAATAATACGAAGCAGATATGTGTCTGAAAGTGTATGATGCTATTTAAATAATTTAAATGTCATTGTCATGCGACATTTGGCACATTCCATGTTTTATGAGGGGGTGCTCCTAAACTTTTGATCACATAGTGTAGTTTACACTGAAGAGCAATTGAATTAGACAGTTGGCGTTATGGAAATGTAGTGCTGTGGGCGGCCCTGGCAACAGAAACGGAATGACGTAAGCAGCGATCCGGCAATTTAAGGAGTGATGCGACGGGAATCAGATGCAGTATGGATAAGACGAACGATATAAGCGCATTTGATTGTGATATAAGGCCCGATGAATGGGTCACTCCACCTCATAAATCGTGCAGGCACTGGGATTTTCACGAGCCACTGTGTCACGGATTTACTGTGAGTATGTCGATGCCAATAAAACAATATCTGCAAGGGGTAACTGCCGTGGACAATAGCGTGTGGATGAGTGGGGTCATCATTGGCTAACTCTCATCGTAACGTCGGATAGACACGCCACAGTGCAACAGGTCACTAGGCAATTTAAAGCTGGTGCACAGAAACGTGTAAGCAGCCACACCACCCAGAACCATCTCCTCAATATGGGGTACAGAAGCCATCGTCCCATGTTACCTCTATGCTGAGTAGCATGGATAAGGGAAAATCCACTGGATGCCAGACATGTGGAAAAAGATTGCCTGGACTGATGAGTCGAGATTCATGTTGGTACATGCCGATGGCAGGGTACGAGTACGGCGTAAACCACATGAAGCGATGGGCTTCTTGCCAGCAGGGTACTCAAATTGACGGAGGTGACACTCTCGCCTGGGGACTGTTTACGTGGACTGAAATAGGACTCCTTGTGCGTGTTCCAATGGGACTCCTTGTACGTGTCACAGGTGAATGTCACCAGGATATCCTTGAAAATCATGTCCTTCCGGATATCCTCAACATCCCGATGGAGACTTCTTCCTGCAATAAGAAAATGCACCGTGGCTTCGCTCCCGAATTGTGTCTGAATAGTTAGGGGTGAACACTCCACAGACGTGACCTCGCTCCCTGACCAGCACGTATTGGATGCCCTCGAGAGAGATTTCGAGCCATGAAATTTTCGTGAACTGTGGGAGTTTGTTCAGGGGGTCGTAGGTTTTATGGCTTCCAATGTTTTCGTTGTCTTATCGAGTTCATAACTAGACGAATCGCCGACGTATTTAGGGCGACAGGTGGTGTTACATGATACTGGACAGATATCTCGAATTCAATTGCTCTTCAGTGTATATTAGATCTAGTATTTCATTTGTATTTTCTGATAATGCAATCTTTAAGAGTGTCTTTGTCTGCCTATTCGGTCAAGACGAAGCTTAATTTAATGTAAAACCCCACCGTCAAAAGCAATGTAACCTGGTAACGTAAATGAGCCTATCCAAACTAGGAAAACATACGAGGGTTTATTCGTAAAGTAAAGTGCGTTTTGCAATAAAAACAAAACTACTATATATATTTTCAAATTTTTTTCTTTACCAGATTCTATATACCTTTAACTATTTTTCCCATAGTTTCCAAGTTTATTTAAGCACTTGTTATAGCGCTCAACGTACTTCCGCAGAATCACTTCACAGAAGCTACCGCATGTGAAGAAAATCACGCAGTTTTTTTCACTTGTTGTTCATCGTCGCTGAAATGTAGGCTGCCGATGATCTCCTTTAGATCATGGAACGCCACTGGACGCGAGGTTCAAACTGCAAAGCGGGTGGTCAAGTTGTTCCCAACTAATCAGATGAATCTACGAGAGCCCCAAAACTGAGAGCATTACCCTCTCTGCGAAATTCTGCATCTTTGCCTTTTATGGGGAGGTCAATTGACGACCAAAGAAATCCTCTTCATCCTGATCCAGAAGGGTCAACATCTACCTTGAAAGGCCACGGCAACATCTACCTTGAAAGTTTAGAACCCTGTGTGCAAACACCTTATTTGTGCAGTTCGTTCATAAATAATTTTCCACACACTACCATAACCAATACCAGTTTCATTCATGATCATTTGGATGGTTGCTTGTCGGTCTTCCAGAATAAAACACTCCTCTTAATTCACTGTGGCCATCATCTTCTAGTGGTCTTCTAGATCTTGGCTCATCTATAAGGACATTGTGGCCAGTTTGTAAATTACTTTTCCACCTCACAACAATCTTATGATGGGCAATCATTACGCAAAACAGCCAACATTTCATCATGGATTTCCCGGAGACTGTTCCTCTTCAAATGCAGGAACGTAATCACTCTGTGAGTTTCCATTTCTCAATCTTACACTTTACTGCATCTACGGAGGGTTGATTCAGATAAAATGAGACGACTTTGCAATTCTGTTACGATGGTGTAATGCCATGGCGCCACCATCGGTTGTGTTCGATGTGAGAATCACGTTGTTGGACTATCGCCCGGCACCGTAATTTCCACTGAAGTAGGCTGAGTTTGAGGGATTCCATGGGAAGTTCGTTCCACACCTGCTGACACATTTTCCATAGCCCATCAACGGTTCTTGGTCGGCGACTTCCGAGCCGTCGTTTCAGGAGACCAAAACCACAGAAATCCATCAGTGATGCGTCAGGAGATTTTCCAGGCACATGAGAGAAGGGAATAACTCGTATGCCCGTCTCCTGTTCCATCTTCCTGTAGTAAGCCACAGATGACTTGGCAGTGTGCTTGATGCCTTGTCCATGTGGATCCAAACATTTGATTGCTCACCAGGGTACAGACGTGGGATATCCTGCCGATATATGTGGTCCATTACATTACTCTGGAAGTAAGCTGCACTAATTTTACAGTTTCCAGGAACTCGACGAATCGTGAGCAGTCCACGTGAGCAATATCCGGCAACCACCATGAAGCCCTTTGAAAACTTTTCCTTGCACCTTCGGACAAAATCGGACCTGGCCTTGCCCCCTCTTTCGCGATAGTAAATTGCCCTGGGTTTGTTGGTGTCATCGAGGTACACCCAAGCTTCATCCAAGGAGACAACCCACTTCCATCGGTCACCTGCAAGATGGTTTTCATACAGTTTTCTGGCGTTGGTGAATCGTTCCTGAACGTGCCTGGCCGACAGTCTGTGACCGCGCGCTTTATGACGTCGCTCCAGCCCAAGAATGTCATGAATTATTCTGGAGACTGTTGCCTGTGAAATACCTTTCCTTTGGACTAGACTTCTCTGTGTGGGGGGATTTTCTTTCAGCACTTCAGACCGGATTTCTCGCACCATCTGAGCTGGGCGTGTTGGCTGGGGCTTGTTTCTGGTCTGCTTCTTTGCTCGTCCACGTTCGTTTGCAATACCATTTCGTTTGCATAATTCCACAATGCACGAAAGACTGACGTTAGCGTCGGAAAGGCCAAACCTATACCCTTCCCAAAAAGCTGTCATTTTGGAAGCCATGTTTCAGCACGAAATGTCCCAAATAACAGCAACAAGTGTATACAAAGCTAATCCCCATGAATAGTGGACGAGTCATGCAAATCACATTCCGTCAAGGTCATATGCGGCGTTTAAAGTCGTCTCATTTTATCTGAATCAACCCTTCGTAGTGGAACTTTTAAAAAAAACTAAAGGATACAATTCGTTAATTTTATCACCATCATTACACATAAAGACCAGTGATTTCACTAATAGAATTCCATCCACAGCTCAATAACTTCCAGATGACAATTAAAACTTCACGATATCCCCTCGTAAGAAGCTGCAAATGATCAAAACTGCAAACAATTGTACAAGATAGCGGCAATCCGTACCTGCTGCTTGGAATCTTCTATCAAAGGTTTCTTCCGGTATTAGATGCAAGTTTCTGTATTCTGACAGTCCATCATGTCCACTTCGATGCATCGACAGCGTCAACGAAGGTGTTTCATTAGCTGACAAGTATGAGAGAAGGTTCATTAATGGCCTTTTCAGGGCTGGTTGGTTACATCGTCGTATACTCACTGAAGTGGGACGTGACATCAACACAGTTTCAAGGTGAACATCCAGGGCATCCAAGGATAACAAATGCAAGGGAAGATTCGCGCATTGCACGTGCAGAAAGTGCCACTCCTCGTGCCACCACCTGAGGGACTTGCAGAATTCTTTCCATACACCTGTGTGCAACATCATTATTCTTCCGTCTTATCCACGAGCTGGTCTTCGTGTTCGACGTCTAAGACGATGTGTACCGCTCACTGCAGAAGCACACCAGGGTAGACTCTACAGGAGCCAAGCCAGACGCCATTAGGAAGCTTAATGGACGCGTAGTCTTCAGTGATGAATCCTGTTCTTGTCTTGGTATAGATGATGGTGAAAAGGTTCAAGGCACACATTTGAATCAAGCTATATTACAGTGTTGGGCGCCATCATATCCGGTAAACGATATGCAGATGAGGAGACAATCGACCAAGTGTGGAATCACATGGGGAGACAGGTCCATCGTCTGCCATAGCCATCCTACTCAGTGGGTGGAAGCAGCCTGGTGGGCTATAACACAAAACTTCATCCTCACTTCGTATAATAGTATGCTATATCGGGTGAGCAGCTGTTGTGACATGCATGGGAGTCACACATAATAGACGTTAGACCATATTGTAAGTACTGTGTATTTTACAGGCAAACAACTCGGCTATTTTCTCTGTCATGTACATTTCCTTCCTATGCATATCTGACAATGACTTTCTGGAGGTTGCATTACTTTTGACGATGTGTATAATTAAAATTTAATTAATGAATAATTAAAAAAAATTTAAACAATCGCACGGTTTAGAAAGCATTTAAATTTGTATTTTCTGAACATTTACGATATTATTTTAATAAAAATGTTCATGCTATTACCAGTGTAGAAAGTTGAAGTACGTGATCGGTCGGATTTTGAAAAATGTCTGGCGTATAAGTCCGTACTGAGATTGCTTTCTTGGTGACTTTTAATCCTTTATCAACTTTCCAAGAATAGAGACCATGGCATAGAAAGGATTTTTTGTATAAGAGAGAGTCAATTCTAACATCCTTTGGATTGTTGAACCAATGGGTGTAAACGTAGACTGCCTGGGTCTTCATGCTTACTGGCCTTCCATATTGAGGAGGAGCAGAAGTAACTGTCAAATTCAAACTTAGGAAAAAATTAATAATAATGATTAGAATAATTCCTGCATAAAACATTATTTTTTCACATGAAAATTTTTGTGGAGAATACCAGTTACAGTGTATGCTTAAAAAAAGTTGAACTGCATGTTACAAGCTGGAACTATACAGGGTGTTTCAAAATTATGTGCAATAAATTTAGTGACATATTCTTCAGGTCAAAAGAAGACGAAAATGTTCTATAGCACTTTGTCTGGAAACGATTTGTTTACGCGATACAGCCAACTAAACCCGTGGCACCAAATTACAGGAATTGTTCAAAGTGCCCGCCACCAGCTCGCACGCACGCTTCGGCTCGTTGCATGAGCGACCGTCTGATGTCATGGAAGAGTTCGTCGCCAGCATTACGAACGGTTTGGTATGCATTTTCAATTCGTTGTCGCAGATCCATAATGTTAGAAACTTCTGTGCTGTAGACGATCGTTTTCACATGACCCCACAGAAAAAAGTCCAAGGGATTAAGGTCGGGTGATCTTGCAGGCCAGGCTACCGGTCCACCTCGACCTATCCACCGATTCGTGTATGCAGCATTAAGGTGTGCTCGCACAACATGGCTGAAATGTGCTGGAGCGCCATCATGCATGAACCACATGTTAGATCTTATCAAAAGAGGAACATCTTCCAGTAATTCTGGCAATGCATTCTGCAGAAACAAAAGATACGTTCGCCCAGTCAATCGTGGCGGCAACACATAAGGGCCAATTAAGTTATTTCCGACAATTCCACACCAAATGTTCACGGAGAAACGCTCTTGATGCGCTCGAGCTCTGGTAACATGCGGGTTAGCATCTGCCCAATGGTGCTGGTTGTGAGAATTTACGATTCCTGTCCGGGTGAAGGTTGCTTCGTCCGTGAAAAGTATCTGGCTGAGACAACTAGGGTCTGCAGCATGACGACGTTGTATCCATTGGCAAAATCGTTGTCGGTGTGGATAGTCCGTTGGGTTCAGTGCCTGAACCAGTTGCAGGTGGTATGGATGCAAAAGCTGACGGTGAAGAATGCGCCAAACAGATGAGTGCGGAATGTGTACCATGGAAGAAATACGACGGGTGCTTGTCTGTGGTTCATCATGTATGATGTCAATTATCACATCCTCCTCATCCGGAGAATGTGCTACAGGCCGCCCTTGTCCTGTTTGACGGCCAAAGGAACCACGCTCCCTCAAATGTCTGTCGACAGATACAAATGTTCGGTTATTTGGCAAACGTCTATTCGGAAAGCGTTCTTGGCAGAGTCTTCTTGCTTCCACAGCATTTCCGTCGGCAAGACCATACATTAGGTGCATGTCAGTGTACATGACTTTTTTTTACGTAAATCGTAATGCGTATGTGAAAGCACGCAAACGTTCTGAAATTGATATTCCTAGTGGATGTACAGTAGTGAAACTACAGTAATGGAAACAACCGTACACAACTAATGGAACAACCCTAAAGTAGGTTTAAATGGAACAAACCACACAACCTAGTGTTGGGTCGAGACGCTGGAACTGCTAAAATATCGTCCGCTAACTACCGTGCTTCCCTACTCTATCATATTGGATTACTCGCAAAAAAATCGTTTCCAGACAAAGTGCTAGAGAACATTTTCGTCTTCTTTTGACCTGAAGAATATGCCACTAAATTTATTGTACATAATTTTGAAACACCCTGTACAAATATGGTTAAATGGAATTGAGAATGATTGCTTAAAAATGAATTTTTGCCGATAATGTTCAATAGCATTATGTTTTAACTTGTTTCTTTCATGAAGTTAATCATTTTTGACAGCAAAACTTTGAGCACAACAATTTTAAGTCCATATATTTACATATCGTGTATGGTTTAGAAAGGGTGGATAGTAATGAAGATGAACGAATTTGAAAATTTATTGTAATTTGTTGGCAAAGAAACAATAATAACACTACTCAATTTGTTTTCCTGGTTACTATAGATTTGCCGACAACGGTTTTTTCCCACGAATCCAGAGTTTTATTAATAAGTTCCTGAAGCATTTTCTTCCACTCATCGAAAAGAACTTTTTTAAACCCATTTAGACTTGTCATTTTGCGACCCCACAGTTTCCGTTTTAAGTAACCTGAAGCAAAATAGTCCATGGGGGCTGCGTCTGGAGATTGGGGCATCCATTTATCCGGGTGAATGCACTTCGTTTTTCTTTTTCCCAAGAAGTCAAGAGTTTTGTAGGCTGCATGAGCAAGAGCAGAATTGTGATGGAGAATGTGATCGCCTTTCGGATATAACTTTCGAGTATCAGTGTCCAAAAACGGTTTGATAACCTTATTGATATAATAATCTGTGTTTATCTTAGCTCCAGGCTTGGTAATTCGCAAAGACGTTTTGCCATTATACGAAACCCCTCTCCACGCCACGATGGCTTTTTGTTGATAGTCGTTCGAGGCTTTGCTTTCCCACATGAACTGTAAAAAACTCTTCTCCGTCCCCTGCAGCCCGTTAAATAGAACAATGCCTCGTCGGTGGTAATAAATGTTTTTCAAAATTTTCAGAAGAAACCTCTACAATGGCATGGTTCTAGCGCCTCTCCTCGCTGGCGCCTCTTCTTAATATTGGCTGCTGAGATACCAAGAGCTTGATTTTTTTATTTTTTTTACTCATTACCAAATTGAATGTATTCGAAATATGATACCTGATTGTTGTCCTAGGAAAGTTCAACAGTTTGGCTCGAAGGGTTTGCAGATTTTAGCATGTTCCTGAGGCGTTTTAACTTATAAGCACTCACCCCAATATGACTTACAGCTTTGCGTCTTTTCTTCACTGTTGTTACCATGGTTACAGTGATTTCTTTGGTTTCTTTTCTGAGCTTGGATATTGTTCCTGCGCTCGCCGTCTGATTTGAACGTTTTACTTGACGAATTATTTGTGAAGTTGACCATTTCATTTGTAAAAGCTGCTGAACTTTGCTGTTTATTATAGGGTCTAAATTTTGGAAAAGCATATTGCCTTTTCAACAATCTAACTTTCAGAAGACTTCACAGGAAGGGTAATTTTTAGAAATTTGCATATTAGCCATCTTGTAATAGTACGGCGCTCCTACCAATCCTTTTCAAAATCGTTCCTCATCATTCCTGCCCACCCTCTGTAGACGAGCAAGACGATACGAAGGCCGAGACAAGAACATGAGTGTGACGACTTGCAAGAAAGTCAATTAAAATTTTGGGCAAACTATTCACATATAGCATTCCTTAAGTCTAAGAACTGCCTTCGATATCAATAGTCCCGATTGTAGAATGTGATATTCAGAGATTCGCCAGATGACATTTTTATCACGGGGAAGGGGGAGGGGCGGAGGCCAAGGAAGTCTCTCAAATATAAATAAAGGTTATTGTACGAGGGTTGGCCAATAAATAAACGAACTGAGGTCGTAAAAACTTTATTTTACAAAATTTAGGGTATATTAATCTTATCCCCTTCAAAATATCCCCATTTGTAGCAATACACTTGTCCCATCTCCGTTTCCATTGTTCAAACTTCCCTAGATGTCCTCAGAAGTCAGGCTCTTCAGCTGCCTCGTTTCACGTTTTATCGCCTCCACATGATCATTTTGCATTTCGGGAACAAAAAAAAGTCGCAGGGGCTAAGTCTGGTGAGTAGGGAGGCGATCGAATTACTGGCCAGAAACTCGCGGAATACACTGTTGAATGTGCAGGGGCAATTTTCTCATCCCGAAACGTTTTGTTAGAATCGTGTGTACAGACGATTTTCCCAAATTCAGTTCATCAGCAATCATCCGGACAGTGAATCGGCGATCGGAAAGCAAAAGAGACCGCACACGTTCTGATTTCATTAACACAGAAGTTCCACGGTCGTCCTGGCCTTGCATCATTCTTACATTTTCACGGCCCTAACTGAAACGCTTGATCCACTTGAAAAGAGCTGTTTTCGTCAGTGCGTTATCTCCATAAACAGCCCTCAACATTTCATGAATTTCCTGAGAGTTCCCCCCAAGTTTCAATCTCCATCGTCTACAAGAGCAAAAAACAAGGCGCCACAAAAAATCCCACTTTTATCTGTACACTTGCCTCGATGGTCTGACCAAAGATGATAGCCTAACCCAACTTTGTCTTGTCGTCTTCGGTCTGACGATTAATGACGTTCCAGTGGCTCCCCGTCAACAGAGTAACCAGTGCGTAAGTTCAAACATCAATCAAGTTTCAATTACATTTATCTAACTGACATAGGATTAAAGTTCGATTCATGATATAATATTTTCCATTTCCGCTAGTGTACATTATCTAATTGTTGCTTTAGTATTATAACACAAATTATATTTAAAATTTGAAGAAAATGTTCGCAGTATTATATCCACTGCAGTTCAAAAGTTAAGCAACAAACACGACACAAGTCAAACGTTCAGACCGATTTTAATGAATGTTATAGAGTAAATACATCTACAATTTCGTACATAGATTTCGTATATTTTTATTTATTCGAAGAATTTTTTGAATGTTTTGATCACTAATGCTAGATGATGCGATACTTTCAATAAGGCGTGTGATTGCCACGAACGTCTCTCCATGCTGCCAATAAGGTTGTCAATGACTGTTTGGGGGAGCAACTGCCATTGTTGCTGAAGAACAATTCTGAGTGTCTGGAAGTTACGGGGTGGGTTCGGCAAATGTGCAGTCTGTTGAGATTTAAGTCAGGTGACCTGGCTGGCCATTCCATACGAACGAGAGTTTCACTTTAGAGGCACTGGTCCACCATTCGCGCTATGTGGACGAGCACTATCCTAAATTAAAATGGCTTCAGAACCCATGTCTCCTAGGAAAGGACGAACATAAGGTTAACGTATCTCTTCGCACTATCGAGCCACCGTGTGCGTTCCTCTGTCGAAGATGTGGAGGTCTGTACATCCACCTGTGGTGATGTTGACCCACACCATTATGCCACCATTTTCAAAACTGTCTCTTTCAACTACATTTGTAAGGTGATACCGTATTCCTGGTTTTCACCAAATCAACAGACGCCGAGAATCAGTTTAAAGACACCATATCATCTGTGAAGAGCTTTCTGGGCCACTGTTAGGCTGGATTCACATTTCGACGAAATCTGCGATGGAAGGCGCCGACGGCAAGGGGTTGCGGTCAAGGAAGCGCGAATAACGGACAGAAAACGGGATAAAATCCAACTCAAGATGGAGTAAATCCTGTTTTCCGCCCGATATTTGCGCTCCCTTGATCGCAAGTCCTTGCCGTCGATGTTTTCCGTCGCGGATTCCATGGAAGTGTGAATCCGGCCTTAATGTGCTCAGTCACGATGTTCTCGATACCATTTCAATCGAGCCTTTCTTTTTGAGGATGTCAAAGGAACACAAACGGCTGGTCGTCTTGCATAAAGGTATTCCTCTAGAGACAGTTTGCCGGGAACAGTTCTTCCCGTCGTTACTATAAGGTCCGTACCAAGTTGGCGTGCTGTGTACGTTCTGTGGCGTCTTGCGTTTAAAATCAGAAATCGGTCTTCTCTAGCTGATGTTGTTCGCGGACGTCCGGACGTAGGTTTTCTACAGATGCTTTATGTTGTTTAGAACTGGCTCCAGGATCAGCTGATGACACTGCGATCCAAATTAAGCCATCTTGCTACCTCTGCTTGACTTTGCTTACCTCGAGTCTGACAACTGCTTCCACCTCATTTCATCGACGGTATCTTTGGATCATCTTTTGATTGTCTGAAGCAGCTATACTTAAGTTCAGCAAAATGCACCTTTTATGCCTACATGTCTCCATCACCCCTCTGAAATGTGATTAGCATACTTTATCACGATTGGCTCTCAAGTGAAAACAGGTAATTTTATATGCAATTTTTTTTTTTGCATATTTTGTAAATTGCCACGGCTAGTTAGACCTATAAACAAAAAACCTTACGCTTGTAATAAATATTTTACCAGATATTCAGAATAAGTTTATTAAGTTGTTGGTTAACTTTTGAGCAGCAGTGTATTTCGTTCAAACACTTACATATCATAAGTTGGAAGAGCATAGGAAAAAATCTTTATTGCATCTGGTTTAAATTGAAATTTCTTCTGTTGGAACGAAGTGATTAAGGTGTTTATATATCTTTTAACGGTAGTTTCAAAATCAACAATCATCCCGCCATCTAAAATAAAAGTGAAATGAAATTTGACTAACGTAATAAGGAAAAGGAAGCAATTCTTCAAATTTGTATCATTTTCTTTTATCTTACTTTCAGCATGAAACAATGACAGACAATAAATTTGGAAGAATATCTACATGAAAAAATAATACTAGAGTTGAAAAATGGAAAGTAAAATTATTCTATGTAATAAAATCATATCATTACGTTAGAATAAAAAAAATATTTTGCTTTATTCTTTAAAATGAATACTGCAAAATATAATAGGAATGGAATACAAGGTGAGACCATTAATAAACGAGACTGTAACAATTTAAAAAATACAACACATAATTCTGGCAAAACTGTTTAATGTTTTTCAAAGTAGTTACGTTCAGAGGCTACATATTTATTGCAGCATTCATATAAGTTTTGGAAACATGCTTTAAAGTCCTCCGTCTCAACCCTTCCAAGTTCGGCTGTAACCTTCTTTTTGATGTCTTCTACATTCGCAAATCTGTGTCCTTTCAGACTCGTTTTCACCTTTGGGAAGAGGAAAAAGTCTGGTGGAGACAATAACTAGGGAATAGGGAGGGCGATAAAGCTCCACAATTCCGTTAGTGGCTAAGAACTCCTCGACAAGCACTACTGTCTGCGGTCTGGCATTATCGTGCAGTAAGAACCAACTCCCTTTTGCATGAAATTGTGTCCGTATTTGGTGGATTCTTTTAATCAGATGCAGCAAAATCTTCCTGTAGTATTCCTTGTTGACTGTTAGTTCAGGCGATCACGCAGCCGCTGAGCCACCGAGGCCGAACTGTCGCATTGAAAGCTCCACGATAGTCTTTGGGCTTTATATTCACTACGAAATACAGATTGGACGGTTTGTTACTATAGACATAGCATATTTATTTACATAGGATGTCACTCATCCGGCTTTAAGATAAATGTTGGCCAGAATTCATTGCTCATATTTCGCCTACAGAGGCGCAATCATAATGATGGACGTCCAGTACACCTTTGGCGATAATAATTTTCATAAAAATTCTCTTTTTATACTTTGTTGTTTTATTTCCAACAATAGTATATTTACGTTACTGTGGTGGTAACACGCTAATTCACAATCACCACACACACAAACAAAACCCATTGGCAAACAAACATGACGTCACAAACTGCATCACGAAACCAAAATTCCATAGAGATGAAGGAAAAATGAATTTAATTCCCGAAATTGGGATAACCCCTCGCCCCTATCGCCCCCTACACAGCCAGAAGTATCTATAACAAAAGGTGGTTCCGGGGTATGACTTGCAGGGACGGAAATCACAGAGCTTGGATTTTAGTAATAATAGATAGATAATAAAATTAAGTATTGCAAAAAAGACCAACCAGTTATTTAATTCATGATATTTACTTTCATCTCTTTTAATGAACAGATTTCTGATGTGCAAAATATTTCTTGTTGAAAAATTAGAGACTCGTACAGTATCTAATAAAAGCATTATCCTTATTGGACCTAATTATTACACGTCTGTTAATAAATAATCAGGAATTCAAATTTGTGGGGACAGATTAGAAAAGGTACATCATTACAGATCTGGCTTACCATTTTTACTTCCATGATAACTTTCTGTTTACTTCTCGTTAAATACTTCTTTGCTTGATAAAGTTTTCACCACATCTTAAATTACAAAATTATAAGATTACTATATTTATTTGAAGCATTCCGAAAAGTAAAATAAAATGAGAATAGGAGACAAATTCCTCTCCGTAAGAAAAGTAGAAGAAGCTCAATCCATTGTTGAAGTTCCCGTTATAGAATTTAAAATTGAGAAACAAATTAAGTCAATTACAGCTGTTTTGTTTTCACACCAACTGCAAAGATTCTTCATCGTTAAAATATTACTAAGATTACACGAATGAATTCGCTGCTAGATTCATTTATTCTCTCAACGGAAAGTTATTACAAACGTCTCCAAGAGTAATCGAATCTGACAAGTTCAACTTGGATTTCAATGTGAATGGAAATTGAATTTGAGAAATTAGTAATTGTAAACGCTGAGACTAATGTGTGTTCAAAATTGATAATTTTTTCCTTTGCTAGTTATTACCATTTTCAATCTTTCATATTTATTATTATAGTATATCCTTAATAATTGTAGTTACATTTAGAAGAAAATAAAATATTAAAAATTACTAGGATACATATGATTATAGAGTAATTATTATGATAACAGTTAATCAATTCTTTCTAATATTTTTATAAATATTTATCTCATATTTTTCAAATTATTCAATAAAACAATTATTACTATTACAGATTAATTTTTATCAAATTAAGTTCACAAACACAAAATCATCAATTTTTTTAAAGAATAAGAACTGGACATAGTAATTTTTTTGGAAATGGACAATGCCCACTTTTAAATGTTCAATTAAAATTGCTTTTGTTTTAAGACATGAAGAGATTAAGGGCAAAATCATTAAACTGAAATTTAACTTTCAGTTTCATTCGACCTGCTGTAACACATATTTGCGATTCTGTTATGAATGCGTTTGTCGTTTTGTGAAATATGTGGCGGGAAATTTTTTTTATCCGTGTGATCCTTATGGACAACAAGTATATTTGCTTAATTTCTTTGTAAATTATTGCTTGGCATTTGATGTTACACTTTCAGATCTGCCGTGAATTGTTAAATGATTTGAGGGACGTGTTCAAAATTTTGAACTGGAGCAAATGGAGAAAAACTGAAACTATTCTGCTTCTGCTGTTATACGTCTTACAGGCTTTATATGTATTTTTATGTTATATCCGTAAATATAAAAGACGGATGCAACGATGATTTAGCTTAATACCGAAACTAAAACTATTTATTAACAATTTGCACTCCTATTGGCTGAAGCCAATCGGATACATATTACGTCATATATAACATGCCGAATTTTTTTTTTATAATTAAGATTAAATAAAAAGATTGATTACATAAATATTGTTCTAGGTTAACTTTAACACAAAATTTAAATAGTTTCTATTAACCGTTGAGGCTTCTTCTTCTAGATCGTCTTTTCTTCCTTCCAGATTGTGTTATTTCTCCTTCTTTCTCATCATCCTCGATTTTTCCTTTTTGGTCATCTTCTTGTTAGATTCCTTCTTCTTGATTCATCAGCTCTTGATCTCCCATCTCATTCTGCTTTATTTCTTCCTCACACGGTTGTTGGTTCACTTGAACTTCCTCTTCTTCGTTATATAAGTCATCTGCTGACGTATCTGTCTGTTCTCGATCTTGTCTCGGACGCAGAAATTGTCTATTTCTTTCATATGTTCGTCCTTTTTCTGTTATGACTCTGTATCTTCTTGGATATTTAGTTTGTTGTATCACTCTTCCTTTTTCCCATCTGTCTTTCAACGACTTCTTCATCCATCTGTTTTGACCTGTTTGTATTGTAACATGTCCACCCTCATCATAGAGAGATAGAGGTAGGAAGGTAGGTACTTAACATGTCCACCCTCATCATATGTAAACCTCTGCCTCCGTTGGAATCGCCGAGTATTGCGTTGGTCGCTAGAAGCGCTGCGATCATCCAGCGGTCTAGTGAACTAAAATCTGGAACCTATCTTCCCACGTTTTAGCGTTTAAAAAACGGTTGAAAACCCCATGGTCAGGGTCTATAGAAGTAAATATACTTCCATAGACCCTGCCCATGGTATGAAGGATGGCTTATCTATAGACTTTGGTATGCCCGAGGCTACGCTAGCCGACCGCCGAATATGAGATTGGGAACAAATCTTTTAACTATTTCTGATTTTTATTCACTGGAACGCGTAAAAAAAAACTTTTATTCTGTTTTTATATCTAAAGAAATAATATGGACCACTTGGACTTTTGGGCTGGTCGACAGACCTATACGACCACCCCCCTGGCTACGTGCCTGAGTCCTTTTATCCTGTCGAATTCTCTCATGTGTTCTTCTTTCCAACACCATGTCACACTGTCCTTTAATAATTCTCTAAGGATTTTAGTTTCTTCTGAATAATGTGCCACAAATCTCATCAGGTACGTTGCTAAGCCTAAAAATCTTTTTAATTCTTCTTTTGAAGTGGGTACTGGATATTTATTAATAGCTTCCAGCTTCTTGGGATCTGGACGCACTCCATCCTTATTTAAGACGTGTCCCAAATAGTTCACTTCATCTTTTGCTAGTTGTAGTTTATCCTTACTGAACTTCAAATTTTCTTTTCTTGCTACTTCCAAGACCTTCTTTAATATTTTTGCATGATTTTCATCATCTTTAGCTGGTATCAGTATGTCGTCAAAGTATGGCGAGATTTCAGGTACACCGCAGAAAATATCATCTATCGCCTTCTGAAATAATTCAGGAGCACATTTCAATCCATATGGTAATACTAGCCAACGATAATGTCCAAACGGGGTTACAAAAGTTGTATAATAAGAACTTGCTTCCGTTAACGGCAGGTGCCAAAATGCGTTCTTCATATCAAGAATGGTGAATTTTCTTGCTCCATGGGCTTTTGCAAGTAATTTATCTAGAGTTGGAGGATTATATCCTTGTCTTTTTATTACTTTGTTGAGTTCTCGTGGATCTAATACAATGCGTATCTTCCCATGTTTCTTTATGAACGTAACGTTGTTAACCCAATCTGTCGAGGTGTCAAATTTCTTTATCAAATTTTCCTTCTCTAGTCTTGCTAATTCCTCCTTAACATTATTTTCTAGAGCTGCTGGAATTCGTCTGGGCATTGCGCGAAATGGTTGAGCATCCTTTTCTATTGGAAATGAGTATTGTCTTTTTAATCTTCCTGTGCCATGAAAAATATCTTTATATTGCTCAATTATACTCTGAACATTTTCATGTTCTTGTTTTTTCTCTTGTATTTCTATAACTTCGTATAGGCGTTTAATTAATCCCAAAGCTTCACATGCTTCTGCACCTAATACTGGTGTTCTGGCTTCATGTATCACGTAAAAAGTTAAATATTGTACCATATTCTTATATTTGCATTTACATTTTATTTTTCCTAAAATTGGTATCTTCTGTCCAGTATATGTATAAAGTCGTGTATTTGAGTGCATTATTTGTGGTTGTCTATGCCATTTCATCACAATTTGTTTTGATAAAATATTGGCTTGTACACCACAATCAAGTTTTAATTTTACCGTATTTCCATTAATTAAAACTGGACAATACCATGCATCATTATGATATGTATCTGTCTTCTGTTCAATTTCTGATATAATAAAACTGTCATCATCGCTTGACTCATTGCGTAATTCATTTATTTGTTTTGGCTTATAAAATTTCTTTCCTTGTGTCTTCTGTTTAGACTTGCACATTTTTATAAAATGAGTAGGGCCTCCACAGCCTCTACATTTAACACCAAATGCTGGGCACTCTCTATAATTGTGCGTTCTGCCACATTTTTGACAAATTTTCTTTGAGTTACTGGTGTTTGCATCTCTATTTTGTCCAGGCTTCACATTTATATTCGTATTTTTGCTTGTATAACGAAAAGATTTACTTACGGTATCAACTGGTTTATTGTCTCTGTTCATTTCTCTGCCGTATCTCTTTGAAACTTCAGCAGTTTTGCATTGATTACCTCTTCTAATTTTATCGGTCCTTGTCTTAGAAGCCTTTCTCTCACTCAATGCCTGATCTTTAATTGTTCTGTTTTTATGCGTCTCTGTCGTATCTTCAAAGTTTCATTCCTCTGCCTGGGTCAAAACTTCTGAAGGTATGAAGTCCGTTACAGAGCAAGGTATGAAGTCCGAACTTTGATTATACTCCATATTTTTTACTCCTTAATTAAGAAAACAATTCTTAAAAAAAATAATAACTGATTAGTGGTAAAACGCTTCTTTCAACGGACGAAAGAGTTTCAGCCCATCCGCTAGGGGTGGCGATTTTGCGCCACTCAACGGTGTATCACTGAAACTAGGGAAGTTTCGCTTCCATGTATTAGTTATTCCGTGGGTTGGTTACGATCTTTGGTAACGATTTATTACGTGAATGCTGCGGGTCACGTGCATGTGCTAGAATGCTATTACATCCGCATTGTTGTGTTTCTTTCGAAAGGGAGTGCATTTATTCACAGCAAACAAACCGGTGACGTAGCCAATTCCAAGGAGGTTGCTAAAACCCGAGCTGACCAGCATAACACACAGAGCTCGCGAGGAGCAAAGCAAGACGGGGAGATCACGCCGGCGCCAGGCGGCAATCAGTCAGGCCATTGCCGTATGTTTTAGCTCTTGTACCTTGAGGTGTACAAGTAACTTCGCGTAAAAGAGTTCAAAAGCGCATGTTTACGTAAAGGTTGAGGAAATCTTAAGCATAGAAACCAAATACAAATTGTACACCTCAATAAAATTTAATTATTAAAATAAAAATAATTCTTCAAAATACCCGGGTAACTGTAATAATATATAAATTATCAAAAATAGAAGCAATTTAAGGACATATGAAACAGTTATTTACAAATTAGAAAATACCATTGCTAAATATGCACGTAAATATTTCAATATTAATATTTATTCGAAACAAATCATTATCCCAACTGGAGGGGTTGACAGTAATTCGGCAATTGATAATTTATGTAATCAGTAAATTTGGCCAAAATCACGACTTTGTTTGGTTTTGATTGGCCCAGTGGGGTCGGAATTTCGGGTGTGGGAGTTAGAAGGGACCAATGTGGTATTTAGGTGTGTAAAGGATTATATGGTATTTAGTTATTTAAAGAAGTGAAGTTCGATATTCAGATTCCTCTAGGCAAAATTACTATGAAGTTTGGATCAAATTGTCCCAGTGGGATCGGAGTTATGGGGGTGGCAGTCACTTCGGCACTCATATGTGAACACCTAAAATCTCTCCTGCCGCTGCTTTGTCTAACTTCTGCATATAACACTAATATCCTCGTGTGTATGATAGTAAATTTATTTTGGTCCATCATCCTAAACACAAAGCAAAAGTACTAACTACTTTCTCTGTCTCTGAAATTTTCTTGAGTACAACATTGCATATTTGACATCAAAAATGAAATATTTAAAAGCTGACTATAAACGTGTCAACCTATTGCTTTAAGAATTTATATTACACACTGTTTAATGTTTAAACGGTTATTTATTCAAATCAATGGTTATATCCCCTTTGGATCAATACTTGTGCAGGTGACTGTTGTCGGAAAAAGTTTATTCACGCTTGTGATGTTACACAAGCTCGCCTTTTCTTGTTTTCATCCTCTCTTCGAAGCTCGTTTAGCTTTAAACTCTATGATCAGTACTGCCTTATAAGATAATAATAAAGGTAAATATTGGAAAGCGTTCATTTTTCTTCCTCGGCCTCTAATCACCAGAGAACTTTCATTGGTTTAACATTAGCTCGCCGTTTTGAAATATCAACGTACGAGGTATCTCTTCGTGATAAACACTCACCTCCACGCATGTTCGTTCAGCTTCTGCCATCAACCCGAACTTTCCAAATCGATACTGCCGATGCTGTTCGTCAAATGAACATCTTGTCATCAAGTTGAACGTCCTCAAACACCTTCGTTTCACCAGATGTTACTGGGGTTGGACAAAATAATATGAACACCTTTGATTTTAGACGTTTTGTCGAATATCTAGAAAATACTTGACAAATTATCCTGAAACTTCAGGTGTAAAGAGCATGTTACACCTCATATATTTCAGCGAAGGTTTTGTCCTGAAGGCAAATAGGGGAACAGGAACAAATTGAACAAAAAAAAATAATGTTTGGAATCATCCTGTGAAAAACAAAGTTTGAAATGCATTGCGCTGTCCCAATTTTTATTTTGGGACCGGACAGCAGTATCAACTTCTGCTCCTTACATTGATATGAAGTCAATATGCCGAAGGGCCGCCTTTCGCTCTTATGACCTTAAAAATTTGGAGTAAACCCCTTATCGTTTTGTTTATTTTTGAGAGCAACTGAAATTCAACTCATTCTTTCGGAGATATCTTTCTGAATTTTCACGATATTTGCTTGGGCTTTTTATTCCCCTCTTATTTCGATCATCGCACGTTGGGCATAGTCACTTGACATTTAATGATCCTTCGAGCCGGATTTTTGTCTCCTCTTATTCCAGAATAGTTTTTGGTCTCAATTTCCGACCCCGGAAATCTAAATCAAAATGGAAGAAGCTAAACTAAAATTAGTGAAAGCTAAATTTGTTTCTTTATTGACTCTTCTAAAGGCACTCCTCAAATTAACTTGTAGTTTTGAAGAATCTACTTCCTCAATCATAAAGATCTCAGGAGAACTTTTCGGATGTCTCGCTAACAATAGATGAACTGAAATAAAAAATTCTAACTTTGTTAGATGAGCGTAATCTTTTAGAAATTACATTGAATCGTGAATTTGTAACTGATTAGTCTGAACGGACATTTGTAAATGAGTTATTTAGGAAAATGAAGAGGGTTCGAATACTTATGGAAAAGGTGAAGAATTCTCAACCAGTTGAAAGTCTTAGTACCCAATCAACTGAAGTAAAACTTCCTGCCATCGTTATAAATGAATTCGATGGTAAATTTGAAAATTGCAAATTACGAGCCTTTTAAACGAAATACCCATGAAATCGCTCAGTTGACTGATTCAGAGACAGTTCAGTACTTGGTAGGCAAGTTATCAGAAAAAGCGTTTTCTGAGTTTGCTGATGTTATTCCAAATGGGGAAAATTATAAGATAGTTTGGAATTTTTTGGTGAACAAGCTTCAAAATAACAGAACGTTGTCAGCTCACTACCTGTCACAGATTTGGGACATTAAATTGTCAGTAATCCTAACGATTTTTTGGGAACGTTTATTGAATGTCATTCCTCTGCAGTTGCAGCATTAAAACAGCTAAAGGTTACTGACTTGGCAGGCCTAATGTTACATTCTGCATTTAGGAAAATTGATAAGGAAACTAACTCAATTTGAAATGAATGTTAGAAATAAGAAAATTCCCTCTTACGAGCAAAGGTCTTGGAACGCACAGCTTCTACGTCTGCTTGTACTGCCTGGCACATTGAAAAAAACTGCGTTTAAACAGAAAAATAGACGAAGGCGTTCTTCTCAGGTTTTTAATTAATAGAGATTCCTCGGGCGTTCAATACTGCAGTTATTGCAACAATGCAGATCATGCTGAGCTTTATTTTTGTACAACTAACTCATGTTGCTGCTGATTGCAAATCTTCGTATCATTGTAAACGCTGCAGTTCTAGACACCATTCTTTACTATACTTTGACAAGTCAATAATAAAAGCGTCAGATGTATTGTCCCTATCACAATCTAAACAAAAGGGAATACAACAAAATCAAGTAGAAAATCAAAATTCTACTACTATAAATTCTAATTCTATAACTATATTGCTAAATTGGGTCCGAAGATTTACGCATTTCTTCTGATGTATCTAATGCGTTACTTTTGGCAACTATTTGTGTTTTTTGTTTACGATTAATATGGGCGTCAGCATATTGTACGATGTCTTTTAGACATTGGTTCACAAAATCACTTGATCACAAGGAATTATTGTAAAATTGCCAATATTATCATCCCATAATATAATTTTAAAAGGGATTGGCAAGACTCGAAAGCATGTCCTTGGTTTTGTAAATTTGTTGTTCAAATCCAGGTTTAATGACATACACTTTAACCTCTAGTAGCAAAACATACCTCGGATGATGTTACAACCAATAATTTCTCACGAGCAGCCACCGGTATCAGCGCTTATCGCTAGCTAATGGCACTGTATTCACACTCTACTAAGAGCACTTGCGGACGTGTACACATATTTATAAAAGTTTATTTTGGCATAAAACAAACTAATAATAACCAAATAACACAAGTAGTACATAATACATAAGCCAAAACAAAAATAATTCAAGAAGCAGATCAATTTCTGAATTGTACTGCAGTCCTGTCAAGAGGGAGAAGGTTAGTCACTATACCTGTCGGGGCAACAGACGCTACCTGAAAAATATGATCTAATCAGTTTATGATAGTAATTTCATAAAACAAAGTCTTGCCGCTTCCACCGGGACCATCCAGAAAAAGTATCGTTCTTGGTGTTGGTCGTTATCCAGTATGCTGGGGCCCATAATTTTTCTTGTATTGTGTTAATAGCTTCTGGTGATAATTCATATATTACACTGCTAATACACTGTGGTTCCAAAAAATTAATTTTCTTGAAAACATCCCAACTTATGCAACTCTTCTCTACTGCATCAAATGTGGCGCAGATTAAAGTCAAATTCCTACTTTTGCTCTGAATTTAGAAGACTTATTATGCGTTCTCCTTCCTGCAATTTGGCCTCTAGGTTGTTATAAGATGCAGACTTGAGGTTAGGCATATCATCGTGCACTGGTGGGAGGCCAAACGTTTGCAACGTTTTTCAGTTCTGAATCAAAGATTTTTCAACGCGTTTTTATCAGCTATTTCCTCTGGCAAGTTATGATGATGAGTGAAATCTTCGATAAGGTCCTGGTGATATTTGGACCACGTTTCTAATGCGTTCTATGGGCAACAGTATGCAAATATACCCATACAAATCTCTTAGGAGGGAAGACATCTGATGTGTTTCATGTGTTCCACTTTTATGTCATCCTCAAGCAAGCCCAAAGCAGGCCCAGCTGGTATGTGGAACATTCTATACCTGTAATCGTTCGCTGGTCTTTGTAACTCTGCGCATCTCGGACGTGTGGTAGTAGGAGACGTAGGAAATATAATTCGCCCTATTAGCCTTTTTCAAACAAGAAAGCGCGAGATTATGGCCGCGCTCATGCTTGTTCGAAAACGAGGCTGAGGGGTGACACACATGAACATAGCGTGAAGAAATGAATTCAAAGTAATGATCGGAATTCAAGAATGAAAACACTATTGTAAAGTGGATTCATCGGACTTTCGAATAATTAGACATCTCTTGTTTGTTAAGGCAAACTTAACATTTTTTTGTAATTTGGTCAACAAGAAAAGCCGCTTAACATGTCCTCTTTGCAAACAAGGATGGTCTTGAACAAATGAGATTAAACGCTTCAAAAAATAAAAGCCCGTCTCTACATTTACAGTGGGAAATACTGCATTTTCATTAACATAGTAATACATAGTTTCTTTAGCGCGTTTAACCGAAAGGCTGGTGGTTCAAGCCCACCCGGGAACGTTATCGTTTCATATTTTTCTAGCTGGGAAAATTATAACTATTAATAATAAAGATTGCTAATGAATTAGATATTTATTTCATTAGTTCTAAATAAAACGCAAACCATTAAATAAAATAAAAAATCAGACAACAGCAAATACGAAAGTGAGTCAAATGAAAACCGCAAAATTATAATTAAAATTCCAAACTTCGCCCCACAGTATTGTAATTCTGCAGATCCGTTAAAAATGAGTTGTAGAAATATCCGGTAGGTGCCAGGAAAATAGAGACAAGCAAACAACGCCACAGCAACAGTTCAAAGATGCCCGCCCTACTTCAATCATGCAACAATAAAAAACAGCGTTCGGTTATCCGATTTTGAGCAGTGAAGGCGTGAAACCTATTGAAATGATGTAGTGGACTGAACCATGACTAATGTCTAACAATTCTGCAATTTTGTCAATCGTTACTCGGCGATTTTCCAACACTAAGGCTTCAACTGTTGCAATATTCTCTGGCGTTCTAACTCATTGTGCCTGAACCAGGCGAGGGTCGTCCGATACTGCTGTCACACAATTTGTATGAACTTCACACTCCCCCATTCATAAATTGCCGCTGTGACAAACATGCATCACCATCATAAACTGCTGCTGTGACGTTGCTTGTCTCTACTTTCCTGCCACCTACCGGATATTTCTACAACTCATTTTTAACGGATCTGCAGAATTACAATACTGTGGAGCGAAATTTGGAATTTTAATTGCAATTTTGCGGTTTTCATTTGACTCATCTCGTACATTTGATAAAATATGTATCATCTGCAAAAAAGTGTAATTGGCATTTTTCGGGCTTCGTAAATGGGGTACAAAATAATTGAATTTTCGGGTCCAAGAACAGGGTCTTGGGGTACACCAATATAGTGAGGAAACTTCGTCGCCAACTTTGGTTTGGTAATACCTATTCGTTGTAATTTTGTGAACTGGAGTACCCGATTAACATGTCCTCGTTGCATATAAGAATGACATGTCTGAGCATGTAGAGAACAAATGTGTTTAAATGCTTAAAAAAATCAGGCCTCTTCGTATCCTATATTTCTTTTTTTACTAAATTTCCGTGGTTATCGCGTTCGGCTGTTAACTGAAAGGGCGGTGTTAAAGTCTACCCGGGGACGTAAAATTTTTACATTTTTTTAGCTGAGAAGATTCTCTTAAGAATAAAGATTCGCTATCAAGGAATTGGATATTTTTTCATTTGTTCTAAGATTCGCTATGAAGAATAAATTCAACATTTGCGAATGAAAAGCACTTAGTGATTCTTGTAACTTAATAACTAATACTGCCACCATTCTTCCTTAGCACTTTAATCATTGGGTTTGGCATGGAATTGATAAGCTCCTGCAGTGATTCTTGTGGAATTGCTTGCCAGTGATGGATGATAGCTGCTCTGAGCTCTTCAGTGCTTTCATACTGCTTACCTTTTGCATAAACAGACCTTGCCAGTCCATAAATTGAACACCGTTTGAATGGAACCATTCATATATTCACTTCGCATTGTGGACTGGTGCGATGTCCTGTTGGAATTCCCAAAGGGGTTCTTCAATGTCTCTCCAACAGGTACTAGATCTTCTTCTAGCAATTCTTGGTAGTCTTTTGCTTTATCCGTGTATTGATTACTGCAAGGTTTGTTTTACCCCGCCATCCAAATCCGCCCCACACAATCACAGATCTGCCTCCTCGCTGTCTTTTGAAAAATATGGCTTTCTCATGTTGTAAATCATTCAATAATACTGCCAACCTTCCGGTCCATCTAAATTAAATTTTTTCTCGTCACCGAAGACCACCTTTTGCCATTCCGTATTCCAAGTAACTGTTCTGTGGCAAATTCAAGACGTGTTTCTTTAGGCCGAGGCTTCAGAGCGGGAGCTACCTCTTCTTGTATGCTAGATGGATTCACGTTTGAGCAACCTGGAGAGAGTCGTTTTTGATACAGGAATGTTGTCGCTCTTTGCAATTTCTCCAAGTGACAGTGAGGATGTCCTTACTTCACGGATAATTGCACGCTTTTCTCCATTTGCCAGTTTCGATGGGCGACCAGGTCGCATTTCGGTTGCACATTTTTCACCCAACTTGTGGAAACTATTCACAACTCCATGACTTTTACCAAGTCCACGTGCAATTATTCTATTAGCCACCTTCTTCATGCCAAGAACAAATCTGGCCTTTTTGGAAATCTGTTAGTTTTAAATTTCTGCAATGGTTTTAAATCAACGTGAATAGTATGTAAATCATAATCAAATAATTGGAAGAAAAAAGTGTCAAAGTAGAGTACACAGTTTCAAAAAATAAGGGGTGGATTTATACTAATGCAACGCAGAGAAACAGTAATTTTTTATAACTTTTCAAAATTAAATTTGCAAGTGTTTGTACATTTGAGAAAGCAGATACTAAGTATTAATAAAATCTTGTAAACATTCCAAGGAGGAGCTTTAGCAGTGAAGGAGAAATACATTTATACATTTGTTAAGAGAATTAATCCCCCCTCCCCCTCCCCCCGATTAGTAGCAGATCCTGAAGTCATCTATTTTTACCCCTTTATCTACACTTTTTACCTCTCCCCAAGTTTTTTAACCAAAAAAATGATTTTCTCGGACCTAATATGTAAAAAATGTAAAAAACCTCGTATCTTCTTTCCTTTCTCATCATTTCCGAACGTGTGATATATCACATGCCATATGTTGTTGCCATAGTTCTACGGACCAGGTGACTGCCACCCCCGCAAATCTAACCGTACTGGAACAATTAGGCCTAAACAATGTAGATCTTGCCTAGAGGAATCTGGATACTGAATTTCATGCCTTTACGTACCTAAATAGACATAGATATGTTGCCCTCCCTGAATCCCACCCCCATAATTCAGACCCCAGTATACCAATCAAAACCAAACTAAATAGTGCAGATGGGCATGCCCATAGTAAGATACATTCCAAATTTCAACTTTCTACCACAAAAAATGTAGAAATTATGAAGGGATACACAGTTAAGACATTATAAAACAAATAGTAGCTCCATTCTTCCGCTATTTGATATAGATTATGAGCACTTGAGCAATCGTGCGTTGACAAAGCGATTTCACGTGCGCGCGCCGATGTCAGTAATGCTTAAAAGATGAACAGAAAGTAACAATGTATTCATTCTTGACAAATCGATTGTTATAAGACATGCCATTATCTTTGTATTCTTTACACTCACTGTTTTAGCACGTGAATTCGACTTGAAGGGGTCCACGAAAAATTCTGAAAAGTTGATACGGCCGAGCTAAGACTTTGATGGTCATATATCTGAAAACAGAATTTGAAAGTTAATCCGTTTTCAAGTTATCGTGCAAACGGCGGACGGACGGATAAATGTACAGACAAAGGGCGCATTCAGGCTAAAGCTTCTAATAAGTGAATTGTTGTTAAGGCAAGTCATTGTTGGGTCGGGTCATTGTTGCCATACACAGAGAGATACTTACAAAATTTTTTTCAATTAGTTAATTAAATGTAAACCCTTACAAAAAATGAAAAATCACACAACAAAAAACACATTTGATAATTTTATAGGTTGGGCTTCGGATAATCGTGTACAAAGTGGTTAAATAGTTGGGGTCCAAGAACAGTACACCGGCTTTTACATCACGTGGTGAGAAAGCTTTGTCGCCAACTTTAGTTTGTAACATGAAATCAAGCGAATTGTTAACATCCGATAAGAGTCCTCTGAAGAGCTCTCAGGCATCGCAGATAAGATATCATAGTCTAAGAAAGTATACATGTATATTATAGAATGTAAATTTCTACTTTAGTAAATTACTGTTTCTTAGGAGCGTATTTACTCGGGAGGTACTGATTGGAATTCAAGAATAAAAACACTATTGTTAAGGGGATTCATCGGACTTTCAAAAGACGCCTCTCGCTCTTTTTAAATTTTTTAGGTTGAAATTAGCCCCTCTTTTGAGGTTGTAATAAATAGCCGATTAACAGCTATTTCAGTTAATATCCTTTTTCCAAATAATGCTAACGTGTACGAAAGTTTTTTCGAAGTAATATGTTTTTTATGCTATATAAATAACAGCACGCATCTTCATTTACGCTGAGACATCCTGCATTTTTATTCACATAGGTCAGTATATATTTTCTTCAATATTAAGTCTCCGTGGCGCAATCGGTTAGCGCGTTCGGCTGTTAACCGAAAGGTTGGTGGTTCAATCCCACCCGGGGACGATAGTTTTTGTTTTTTTTTTACATTTTTCTAGCCGAGAAGATTATAGAAAGATTCGCTATGAAGGAATTAGATATTTTTTTTTCATTTGTTCCAAATTAAAGGTAAACTCTTATATAAAATGAAAAATCACACAACGCATATGATAAAGAATCGTGGAAAACTAGAAAGTTTCTTCTCGTGCTTCTAAATTTACTCCAAAATATAAATTTTAAGAATTTCATGACATACTTGGACTTTTCTACCAAAGTGAAGGATTTTATTGATATGCTTCAGTCTCACCCGTATTTATCATACAGCGATGGCAGAATAGCCTATGAGAACGAAGCATCGATGATTAATCCACTGGGTGGTTATAATTAAAGTTCCCCAGTTCTGGCAGACCGCATTATTGAACGTACAGAGCATGAGGAAGAGAATTTCAACGGAAAATTTATTAGTGCATTTATTAGTTGTCACCAGGGTAAAAAGTGGCGCTGCAAAATCATACACAGTAAAGTTCCTAATCTAGAGCTTTAATACACAGACGGCAGTAATGCACTATTGGAATGCTCTTAGAGGGACTGTTCAATATGCACGCCCTCTGCGTCGATGAAATGCTGGACAGCGTCTTCAACAGTGAAATGACTGAAACATGACGAATAATGTTGGCAAGGTCCATACACCTCCATGATAAACACGATTCTTCAGGGTTCCCCACAGCCCAAAATCACATAGATTAAGTTCTGGTGAACGGGCAGGCCACGCATCTGGAAAGTGTCTCCAGCTGGGAAACAAAGCCAAGCCCTCTGTTTTCATATCTATCTTTGTCCCCATTCTCTATGGTCATGAGTCTTGAGTAATGACCGAAAGAATGCGATCGCGGGTACAAGCGGTCGAAATGAGATTCCTGAGAAGAGTGGCAGGTGTTAGATTACTAGATAGAGTGCACAGCTGCCCTAGCGGTGTTGAACCACTACTTGTCCACGTTGAGAGATTTCAGCTGCGTTAGTATGGCCATGTGATAAGGATGCCGCAAACGTGTCTTCTTAGGAGGTTGCTATTTTCCAAGCCGGTGGGTAAGGCACCAAAAGGTTGGTTTGGTTGGTTTGTTTGGTATTAACGTCATTTTCAACTGCCATGGTCATTTCAGGACGGCGTTATAGAGACCGCAAATTTTGCCTCGCAAGGGTTCTTTAACGTGCAGCTGGCAAACGACTACACGGGACCAACGGCTTTACTTCCTTTCCGAAGGAAGTGCGTGATCCACGGCCGGGATCGAACCCGCGTCCTCGGGCATCAGAGGCGACCACGCAACCGCTGAGCCACCGAGGCCGATCCAAGAGGTTGGCCTAAAGCCAGATGACTACATGGAGAATCTGGGTTCGAGTTGCTTTGATATTACCAATGAGGACATGAGCCTAATGGCGGAAGATCGTGAGCGC
Organism: Rhysida immarginata; assembly: GCA_023313115.1. Taxonomy (NCBI): domain Eukaryota; kingdom Metazoa; phylum Arthropoda; class Chilopoda; order Scolopendromorpha; family Scolopendridae; genus Rhysida; species Rhysida immarginata. The sequence goes on from JAHWFO010020357.1 coordinate 1,052,938, forward strand.
TGGACATCCTCCATAGGGCTACTGCCCCCGCGACCCTAACGAATAAGCAGATTTGTAAAGTAAGTAACTATGGAGCTAATGCCATTAGAGTGCAATCGACAGTCGAACAGCGGAATATACCTTTATTCGTGTGGGACGGAATCAATGCTTACACATATCTCACTCTATCTCAATACACTACCCTATCAAAAATCATGGGACAACCCTGATTTGAATGAAAATGAGACATTCCTTTGCAATTCCACTGTTGGCATTCTTCCCAGCACTACATAACAGAGAGCATGCTATTATGAGATGATGCTTACGTGAATGCTGTAAGAATGTCTCAAAGAAAAGAGCTTTCAGACTTCCAAAGACGTACAATTGATGGGTGCCATCTCGCAGGCAAAACTGTTAGAGAGACGTCAATTCTCCTAAACATCCCGAAATCGACCGTTCACAACGTCATCCGGGCATGGAAAGAGAAAGGCATTACAAGTGTTCCGCATAGGACAGAAAACCCAAGATCATGTCGGCCAGAGACCAAAGGGCTCTTCGTATAGTGGTCACTGCAAACCGTCACATATCGCTTGATGGACTGACAAGATCGTTCATAGAATCGACGGGAACAACTGTGAGCACTTTGACTGTTCGCAGGGAATTGCATGCAATGGGTTTTTATGGCAGAGCGGTAGCCCACAAACCTCACATCAGCACCAACAACGAAGCGAGGAGATTGTAATGGTGCAAAGAGCGACGACATTGGACTCTGGGTCAATGGCGAATGGTTGAATTGAGTGATGAGTCCCGCTACACCATCTGGCAATCGGATGGACGGGTTTGGGTATGGCGAACGTTATCTGCCAAGCTGTGTTGTGTCCACGGTGAAGTTCGGCGGAGGGTCAGTGATGGTGTGGGGGTGCTTTTCCTTGTATGGGTAGGGTGCAATCGTTTCTGTGGACGGACATCTAAACGCAGTGCGTTACCAAGAGATTCTGGACAACACAGCACTCCTATCTCTGACAGCACGTTGGCAGTGGCCCTTTTCTGTTTCAGCACGACAACGCACCTTGCCATAAAGCAAGGGCTGTAGGCACATGGTTTGATGAAAAGGGGGTTCGAGAACTTGACTGGACTGCCCAGAGCCCTGATCTGAACTCCATCGAACATCTGTGGGACGTGTTGGAACGTCGATTGCGCGCTTGTGCGGAACGCCCGAAATCCGTGACTGAACTGTCCAAGACACTTATGGCAGAATGGCGAAAACTAACTGTCGAAACGTATCAAAAACTTGTGGACAGTATGCCCCAGAGAGTAGAAGATGTGACAGCAGCAAAAGGTAGACCAACAAGATACTAAAATATGTATATTTATGAGTGTTTCTATTAAAGTGATGGTGTCCTATGACTTTTGATAGGGTAGTGTAGATACCAAAGGAAAAACACTGAGATACGTAAGAAACCTGATGGACCCAAAATGTCGTCCGCATTGACGATTATAAAGAAAGAAAGAAAGAAAGAAAGAAAGAAAGAAAGAAAGAAAGAAAAAAAGAGAGATCACAAAGCCCAGTGATCCGCAAAGGAAAACATTGTTAATGTCCTTAAAAAATATCCAGAATGTGCCTCGACTACCGATACTTCATGTCCAAGAGGTGCTTCAAAATTCTTGTCACAAGTTCGTTGGTTCATCTTCTCCAGCAAATTCTTCAGAAGGTCTTGAATAAATCTGCCTAGATGTGTCCAAGGATGGACTAGTACTTTTAGAGGCCCTAAGCACTGCACATTGTGGGGGTCCCCCTTCCCCAGAATAAATAAGTATATCATTACTATTCAACGGTGTCCTAAGCACATGCTTAATCTGCTTATGTATTAGTCCAGCGCCGGATGTGTCACTTCAAAGTAGCTGTGAATGGTTGGATTTTTCGCTCTTCTCCTGTCTAGTTGGACAATTGTCCTCAGGGTAACATTCTGAAACTATTGAATCTCGCTCCATGTACTTCTGCATATGGTCGTCCACGTGGGCAAGCCGTAAAGCAGAATGATTTCGGATAATCGTCTTGTACAGGAGTAATTGTTGACGTGCTTTCCACTCAGCCTTGCAGCTATTTTCATATAGTGAGACAGTGTATAACTTCTTGTCGTATAAAACGAGCGATCTTCGGGGGTCATTTATGCTTCTTGTTTAAGTACAATTGCAATTATCGATGTTTAATTTCAGTCTCCAGTTGTTGAATCAGCATTCAAAATCTTTCAGGGCCTTTCAATTAGATTGCTTTACTCAAGTTTAATAAAATTAAGTTGCATGTCCTCTTTGCAAATAAGGATGACATGTCCGAAAGTGTTTTGATCAAATGAGATTAAATGCTTGAAAAAAATGCAGCACGCCTCTTAGTTTTCGGAAACATCCTGCATTTTTATTATCATAAGTTAGCATAGTTTTTTCCCAGCAAGTCTCCGTGACGCAATTGGTTATCGCGTTCGGCTGTTAACCGAAAGATTGGTGGTTCAAGCCCACCCGAAGATTATAACTCAAGCGTTAACGTTTTACATTTCTCTAGCTGGAAGATTATATTTTTAGTAACCATGGGTCAGTGGAACGGGCAGCAGCGTGCGTTAGCCATAAAAATGTTTTTAACCGTGTGAACTTCAGTTTTGGTTCCCGCCCCCCCCCCCCCCCCCTCTAGATCGCCAGATTTGTCCGTTTGTGATTTTTTCCGTAGTAAAATGTAAAATCACACAATATAAAACATATTTGATAAAAAATGTATCATCTGCAAAAAAGTATGATTTTCGGTAAAATCATGTACAAAGTAATTTAATACTTGCGAATCCAAGGACAGAGCCTTGCGTTACACCAGCATTCCCATCACATGGTGAGGAATATTCGTCGCCAATTAAGAGTTGGTAATACATACGGGTAAGGCAGGACTGTACCATCTCGACTAAGTCCGAAGGAAAGTCATCTCTCTGATCATTTTGTAGATAAGTCCTTTATGCCAAACATGGTCGAATGCTTTACTGCATCCAGAAAGATAATATCGCAGTACATAAAATGGCTAACGGGGGTGCTTAAATCTTCGACGATCCTCTAAACTTGCATCGAGCAGGAGTGATTGGTACGAAAACCAAACTGCTTATGTCGTGCTAGGTTCTATGCACTACAGTGATTCTGAAATCTTCTCTACATCTTCAAAGATAGACGGAAGCAACCATACAGGCTTATAGCTCTTACAGGGGCGCACCGAGACTGTGCAAAATACGCGACGTTGGCTTCTCACAGGAAACGCCGGATTTTGCCCAGGCTTATCTATGTCACAAATCAGTTTCTTCGGGAGGTTCTTTAGAGTAGTATTGCTCACTGGATCTTTGCTTGGCGCCCTCTTCTAGAGCTTCTTAATTATACTCCAGCTTCGATACTAATCTTCGTCAATTGTTGCGGCTCTTCATAATGGCTACCTTTCAGACGCAGAGCGTTCTCGGAATTGCTAATCTCCGCGGATTAGCAATTGATATAGAATGAGTAAAATTCGAAATCCCGGTTAATTTGTGTTTGCTGCATCGACGTTCACAGTCTGTTCAAGTTTAAGAGCAACTTAGCGATCTTGAAAAACCAAGGATGTTCTTTTTTACTGCAAAACAGCCAGACTGAGTGCTTTGAATTAGATCAGAACGTATATCTTGGGTTTGCATGAGATTGTTGTGATATTTCACTAATCATCTTGCATAATTTGGTTGGTTTAATTCGAAAAAAAAAAGATTAGTCAACTTTGGAAGTATGTACGTATACAACTCACGGCCACCTTCTCTTATGCTTCTATTGAAGATAAAAAGTATTCTATTAATCTGATATAAATGAGATAAAATTTTTCCATAACGTCCGCCAAGGGGACATCCATCGCGATCTTTCAAACCAGATGAACTTCCAAGGATTTTAGCAGCCTGTGTTTTGGTGAAATGATTTGATCGTTACATATTAATATTTTACTCTTTTATTATTATTAAAATCTTGGCATTAGGTATTTAAATATTTTTATATAATTTGTAACTTAAGGCATAAAAGTTAGTCTGATTTTTAAAAGCCAGAACGTCAGATCAAAATATTTATCGTGAAAAGAAGGTCTTGTGTATTGTTTTTACTAATGAAGTTTAATGTGGCCGGGAATAAATGGCGAAACTGGTCGAAAAGATTACTTCCGTAATCATGCATTGTAAGGCCACAATAAACTTCAAAATATTTATGTTCAGAAAAGAATCCAAGAAACAAGCAATGTACATTCGATATAGTTTTCCGATTACATTGCTAAAATTGAAATTGGACTTTGACGCTAAGATGGTAAGCCTGTATCCAGTTTTGGTTTATTCCAGGGTTTGTGTGTCTCGTTCTTCTTTTCAACTTACGCCAACTGCTATAAAAAATATTAAAATTAAATTAATTTATAAAACTGACTAATTTGACTTTTTAAATCGATCTGGCACCGTTTATCCGGCTGCTTCGGAATGCCGTACCGAATAATTCGTGAATGGCATGCAGTTAGCTATAATTTGGTTCAAAAAGTAAAATTAAATCATTCCGGTTAAATTGACACCAATTTTTCCGAAGTTTGGATTGGTCTGGCAGCCATTTTCCGGCCGATTTCAAATGTCAGAACCAGAGACGTTTGTAAAAGTCAGACCGAAGAAAATAGATCGGTCTTTTACTTAAACGGTCTCTGGTCAGACCGAAGAAATTTTAATTAGGGAGGAGTAACCATGAACCAAATATAGATAGATCGTTCCGGGCTGCCATTTTGTAAGTCCGGCCGCTTTGCGTATATTCGAAACGCACGAGGTGCAGACCATCATTCGTCCTTTCTATGAGGAGAAGCCCGAATCAGGGGAATAATGGCCACAGAAAGACAACAACGAAGCACTTTTATGAGAGCATAGATTACACTGGCACTGTTTTGTATTTTTTTGCTCGGAGTGAATTTTTTTTTTTAAGACTGGGGGGCTGCGCCCCCCAGACCCCCCCTCTAACGAAGTGATATATACCCCAATCTATTTGGTTACAGGGGGCAGTTGGTTTCCCCCCGGCCGGTTACAGGTTTCGTTGGACTCCTGGAGGGCGTAAGGTTATGTTCATTGTCACTAGAGGGCGAAAGATGGTCTACACCTCGTGCGTTTCGAATATACGCGGCCGCTTTGGATGCCAGACCGACCGATTCTCATTTCCCACGGGCAATACTGGGAAATAAGATAGTTAACTGAATTAGATCTTTCTGGTTAAATCTAACGGGCTAATTTTCCTCTCGGTCTAATACGGACCCCTAATACGGGTAGCGCCGCCCGAGAGGAAAACTGACTGTCGCCCCATCTGGTGTTGGTAATTGGAATATTGCCAGCTTTATGACATCACAAGGACCAATTTTTTAAAAACAATTACGAGGAATAATTATCTTACACAGCAAAATGCCACCATGCGCGATTCCCACTTGCAATAATACAGAATTTAATACAAAAAATAAGAATGTTTCCTTTTTCCATTTTCCCAAAAATACTAATTTAATTTTTAAAACTGGTTAATATCAGGCAAATTGGATAAAAATATTTGTAACACAACTGCAGTGATTTGCTCTAACCATTTTAAAGATGAAGATTATGAAAACCAATACCTATATCAGCTCATGAATCAAAAACCACGTCTAATGAAATCTGCGATTCCTGAGTAGGAGAATATATGAATTCAATCAGAGAATATACGAATTCATTGTTTTCAAATCGTCGTCTTTAAAATGGTTATAGATGGCTACAAGCAAGAACGGATGAATGGGAGGGAAGGGGATACAAGATATCAGAAAGTGAACTATCCTGATAATTTTCTAATATTCGCTTTGCTTTAGGGAATTATCCTCCCTGCTTTGACAAAGGATAGCCCCTATCCGAAACGTCAGCTTTTTATTTATTTATTTATTTATTTATTTATTTATTTATTTATATCTATTATTTATTGTATTCCACGGTTCTTGTGTCTCGTCCTTCTCTCCTGCATTCGTCAATGGTGATTATAAGGACTTTATGACCGATCCTCACAGTTAGAGGTTCATTTTTTCCTTTACAAGGCTGCCTGCTGCCCACTTTCCTGGATGCGCTCCTCCTTTAGCTTCATTCAAATGAGTGTTTAGTAACGGGAGGGACCTCTAACCACAAAAAACAATCAGAGATATAAAATTATTACAAAATTGTTTTAGACTTATTTTCGGAATTTGATTTTAATTCATATTCGCAGTTTTATTATTTTATTTTCAATCTACGAGGGAAAGTCAGTAAATTACAAATGGATGTAGAAATAAAACAAATACAATTGTACGGGTACTGATTTGAAAAATTCTTTTATTTCTCCGCATAATCTCCCTGAATATTGTGGCACTTGTTCCGTTGTTTCACAAGCCGCTCTAAACCAGTAGCCGAGATAAAATTCTATTGCACCAGGCGGTGACTTCCCTTTGTACAGCTTCATCGTCGGCCGAAAGATTTAAGCGGATCGAACAAATGGGAGTCATGTTAGGTTAAGCTTGTTTTATAGTGGCTAAAATGAACTAAAATGAACTTCATTTTAGCCACTATACTTGTTTAACATAGAAAATCCCTGGCGGAGCGGATGCAGATCCGCATATATTGCGTATAGTGGCGCCTCCGTGCGCATTCCGCGTGGAAACGCGGAATCCGTTGAGCATTTCACAATTAAAACTTTCGCGCAACTTTTCCCGCTTAAGCTGTCTCCTGATTGGTCCCTCTAAAATAGTATCTTCTTTTGTAAAATGGAGTCTAAAACCATGGTTATTAGAAGTTAGAATGCTAACTTCTAATAACCATGCTAAAACTAAGCTTTTGAAGTAAAAACTTATCAAATGAATTTTCAACAATTTTTTAAATGGAGATGTTATATATTGTTAATTTTTCATTTGGCGGAGTATGATTTAAAAATACAAGAACTGTACTGCCCAGTATGTGTGTAATAAAAAATATATATTTTAATTACAATAATATTAAAAAAAAAAAAATTAAACCCCTTTTGGGTAAAAGTCGAGAGTAGCATTCTCTAATTTTTTGTCGGAAGACATCGGTCAGCCCCGTCGCGTTTATGCATGGATTCATTATTGTAATGTGTCTAATTAATACATAAATAATTTATCATATTATAGAAATTATATTTTACGAAATTTATGCGGGAAAAAATCACTAAAGTCCCGTGACGGTGAACATCAGCTAAGGCCTCTAAGGCCTGGCCGCACACACATCGTCACGAGATTTTCGTGATGTGTTTTCTTGCATAACTTTCCGAAAATATAAATTCTATAATGCGATATATCATTTACTTATTTATTAAATATGTTACACTTATTTAATGATTAAAAACAATAATAAATTCAGAGCTAGACGGGGCTGAAACAAGCTTTATGTAAAATAGGCTTAAAACGTGAAGGGGCTGATCGATCATCTATGTCACCCGAGAAAATAGAAACCGACTCGGGTGAAGGAATTATGAATTTTGACTCACTGATGAAGGAATTATGAATTCCGAAATGTACATCTGAGTCATTAAAAAAATTTTTTTTGTGGATTTGTGTTTTCCTTTTATTCCGATATTGTACAATTTCTGGCTATTTTGTTTTATATAGAAACCGACTTTTACCTGTTTTGTTTTATTTTAGCTGAGCATTTCTGTGTTCCTTTATTTGGTATTCAAAATTGAAATTCGTTCAGAAATTAAAGAAATAAGTTTCTCATGAAACACACATTTGCTGGCCATCGCTGTGTAGTAGAGTGTAATTTTCACGGCCTACGATTTCTATCTCTCCCGCTTTAGGTTCCCCCTACATGCTTTGCTTCCTGATTGGCTGAGGCAAAGCGGATTCCGCAAAATTTCCAGACCTCCTTGAAATGAAAAATCCGCTCCACAGCTCTCGCGGACTGTTCTCGCGGAGCAGATCTGCAACGTTTGCGCGTGAATGTGAAACGCCTCAGTTTAGCGGAAAAAGTCCGCTTTTGCCCGCGGATTGCGCTTCCGCGTGTTTTCCGCTCTGCAAAGCTCTATGTGAAACAGGCTTTAGTCATGTATTGTTTATTTGGTCTTAATTATTTATTTATTTATTATATTTTGTTATTCTTTTCATTTCAATGGGTTCACTTACATTTATTTCACGGCCACTTTGTGGACTGTAGCGACCTAATAACATTCCTTATTTCTTTACTCTGTGCTTAATAGGTTTACCGATAATGTTGACCGACGGATTATATAAATTTTTCTTTATGATTACCTTTAACCTTGTCATTAATTCTTTGTATTATTATTATTGTTATTTCATTCTTATTTTACATTACAATTATGTATTTAATTATATTTTATTATAATTATTACCTATAAAGTAACGTCCCCAAGATGACATGCGTTTAGAATTGAATACTTCTGGCAAAGTATCAATAGATGACAAAGTTGAAAAAAAACAAAATAAATAAATTGCTCTCCAGAGGAGCCAAATTTACAAAATAAATACTGAAACGCAGAGCATTTCCAAATAATGTTTTTCGAAAATATTTTTTATACACGTTATTATAAAAAGAAATTATAAAAATTAGTTAAAAATTAATGTTTTTCTTTTAATTTTCATAACAATTAGTTGAAATTTTAAAACAAAAAACGGATATACATATAAATAAAAAACAAAAAAAAAATTAAAAAAAAATTAAAACGGACATACAAAAAAAAAAAACAAAAAAAAAACAAGACACTTAAAATTTTGATAACGCATACTGCTGTTTCAATTTAGTCTATTTTTACGCTCGAAGGTGAGAACAAGAATTTTATTACATCGTAGAGCTAACACTCGTAAATCTTTGGATAATTAACAATTTTTGTTACTTATCTCAATACATGTAGAGGGTAATAGAACACAACATTGCCAAAAATGACCAGGCACTTTCGAATTAGGTTTTGCCGAATATTTAGAAAAATACTTGAGGAATTATCCTGAAACTTCAGGGGTGTAAAGAACAAGAATTTTATTACATCACGGAGCTAACACTTGTAAATATTTTATTTATTTTTTGCTTATAAGTTTTATTTTGTTGTTTATAAATAGGCGTGGGTGACAAAGACCATTTTGTTATGTTTTAATCAATTTAAGTTCTTTCCCTGATTTTACACTGAAAAAAAAAATCTATGGCTCGCCCCCCCCCCCCATCCCTATTCTTTTAGGATCTGTTTCCAGATGTGAGCTGATCTCTCCCATACTTTGTTTGACAAGTGTAACTTTATAACTCCCACTATCTCCAAGTTTCAGTGGGAATTGAGTAATAAACTCCTTCAATAGTCTCTCGTTCAATTTCTTAACCATTGTTTTGAAGTCCCCACTTTTGTTGCCTGATTGAATTGAAGTCTCAACCAAATGATTGAATTGGGACATGCCTACCGTTTTGATTAATCTACTACTGAATTATCTATATACAGTCTTTTATTATTTTCAGTTGTACAATTTATTGGGCCAGAATAATCCTATTCCGAATGGTTATTTAATTACGAATCCAGCAATCGCATTGGCTGGGCAGCACGAAATTGACACGGAAATACTGAAATTGCACACCAAATTTTTAATCCCCTCTTAATTCGACCCCGAAATTGCACACTTTTCAGAAGAACCCACTTGTTTGCAGATTATTTAGTAGACAGTTATATTTCCCACCACATATTTGGGCTGCAATGACTACATCAACGTCACGCACGACTAATGGGTGTGAGTCTTTCCACAGCCATTTCAATTCTAGTTTCTTCAGCAGCCACCCATCTATTTTTATATTCATACAAAAGTTATTAGAGGTACAACTGAAACATATATAAAGATTCAAAGTTTATTATCTTGCAAGAAGAAACAAAACATTAAAATCGCAAAAGCAAAGAATATTTAGATAAACCAGGGCCGTCCAACTTGTGCACTTTGCCCGCGTGAAACATAAAATGCTCGCGGACAAAACTCACGGGCAAAGCCGAGGAGATAGTCCAAAACTCAGGAGGGGAGTGGGTATAGTTTCCTTTGCAGTGTTGCCAGACTTTAGGGGGCGACTGCATTACATGAGGTATTATTTCTTTTGTTACTGATACTTGCTTGTTTTTCGTCTCGCATAACATGGCGCACATTCCTAAAAAGCATAAAATCACTGGACCACTATTTAAACTGTAGTGAGAGAATATGATTTTTTTTACATTGTTCACAGATCGGATTCGAAATGCTTAATATGTAAATCATGTCCTATCGGGGAAAAAAATATAATTCTACCTGACATCGAGAAAATTGTCACATTAAAACGAAGGAAATAAAATGGTAAGCTGCCTCATTTTTTTTTTACAATGTCGAATTGATAATTAGCAACTCGACTTTAAGGAACTGGTTAACATAATGTGCAATACGGGGGTAAGGAAGATTAGCCGGGTGCACGGGCGCTGCCCGCGGACAGAAATCTTGGACAGCCCTGAGATAAACGAATAGCGCAATACCAATCGCTAGAAATAACCCGTCTTCATTATGTAAATTGTGCAGCACATATGTATGAAAATTTGTTTTTATAAGAATTGAAAAATAAATGAAGCAAACAAAAAAACTATTTTGATATTGCATATTTTTATTTTTTAACATAAATTGAAGAAATTTAAAAATAAATAAAAAACAGCCGTATAAAACAAATCATAATCCCCCCCTCTTGAAAATGGACTTTTCAGGCGCGCAGTTTCTCTTCGGTGTGCAATTTCAAGGAGGGGTAAATTCAAGGAACGAAAATGTGCAGTTTCGTACGCACCCATTGGCTCGCTCCTCCCTTTTTTATACTATCGGCCCAGGCCCAACCGTCCTCTCTCCCCCCAAGTGTTCTTCTAAATTTCAGTAAGCACACAGAATAAGCAGGGAATGAGCCCTGGAATAAGTTACACACAGTCCTGAAGAAGGCTACGGCTGATTCTAAATTACTTGTTCTTATACAAGTACAGTACTTATATACATCACCTGTTTAGACTACTTCATTCTCTAAGTTTAGGAGCTATGCCTGCAACACAAACTGATTACAAGATTACGATTTCAGCACTGAGGTCGAATATGATATTAACTAAAATAAAATGTCACTCTTTCCATTATTGTAGGGAGTGTAAATCATTGATCTAAAACTCTTCCTTTTTTCTGTATTTGAGATTGCCAAGGATAAATATGAGGCTTCCTCTTCAGCCTCCTCGTGATAGTTTCAATTTAGCCTACCCAAAAGAATGGAAAAGGAATCTTGTGAGATTTATAATGAGAACGATGTAATGGTTACAACAAAAATAATCCCTTGATTTTTGTGCAAATCAATTGTTATGTGATCATCATCCATAGAGATCAGCAGTATATATGTCATGACCAACAATGCATGGCAAAGTTTGTGCAATATAGATAAGGTTCAATGTGTAACAATGACTAGAATTCCTCTTATTCAGGCTTTTCTTAAAATTGACAGTTCTTAGTACTTAATAATTTCTTAAAAATCTTTAAAAATAATCAGTAACTGGAGATAATGGAGAGTTAGCAGACTACTGAGAGAGAGAGAGAGAGAGAGAGAGAGAGAGAGAGTGGAAAGACGACAGAGGAAGCAGTCCTTTAGCTCCGTGCTGTATTGAGCAAATGGAGAGCGTATCAATAGAAGAATCGGCGACTGCTAGACTACACAAAGCTTCAAGACATAGAGAGAAGAGTGGTAATTGCAAGAACATCAAGTATACATCTAAAGTAAGATTACGTAACTAAGAAATTATTTAGACTAGCAGTGGCATACATGGAGCACGGCCGTCTATATCTATCAGGCCTGACAACTGAGGATTGATGACGTCATGCTAGAACCCCCTTCTCAAGGGAAATAATTTAACATTGAAATACTTTAATTGATGAAAAATTATGTTTAATCAAGTTAAGCGAATACTCCAGTAACATGAAAAAAATTATCGCCTTCGTTAAAAATTATCGCCGACCTCTAGCATGGCGTCAGTTGCCAGGCCTGTAGATAAGTACGGCCGTGCATGGAGAGGTCCATCTATAGAGAGCCTTTAAAAATTTTTTTGGGAATTTTCATTATGAATTTTTACTGCATTAATTCTAAGCGTTTTCATGGGAAATTATTTTTAAGATATTTCAAAATTTAATCAAAACAAGAAAGAGTCCTACCCACGCCTGGGTTATCACCTAGCTTATCTGGTAGCACAGCAGATCCAAACATTTTATAAAAATAATTTTTGACTATATTCTGTGCGAATGCGAATATTTTGGAAACTGAGATGCTGATAATGCGATGATTGAACGTTCGTTTCCAAGAATGAGCATAAAATAGCGATGCATTGACAGGGCATAAATAAGGCAACGTCTATTGAGGAGGAAAAGAAGTCACACGTGTCTCCCTTGAGCTCCCTATCAAACATCCAGACGACTGGCAAAAATTTATGTGCCTGGAAAGGAAAGAGAAAGAACGGGTATTGGTCACAGAAACTCTGCAGCTAAAACAGAAAAATCTATACGGGAGTTTCGGATAGAGCAAGAGGGTATACGAGCTTATACCTCAAGTGCAGGAGTAACTTTAAAGTATCCAGTGATGTTCCCTGGTGGTGAAGATGGACATTGTTTTAGTCTGAGGCAAGTCAAGAAGAGTTTAAATAAAGTCCCGTTATATCACATAGAATCCCTTTTTTCGGATTTTTCATAGAATGGATAGTCCCTTCGCTATGTATTGTATTAATTGAGTTATTATTTAACCAATTTTGATTTATAATTTAACTTTTTGAGATTGTTCTCTTTACCGACAAGTGTATCTATCCCGGGCAACGCCGGGTCCTCTGCTAGTACACCTATAAAAGTAATATCATCCCGCGTAAAGTAATAGCTTTAAGGAAGTACAAGGTTGAATATGGTGAACTACTGTATATCATTGAATAAAGAAAATAGTAGTGGCGAAAGAATCGAACCTTGAGGGATCACCCCAATGCTACGTGTAATCAAAGAAGAAGATGAATCGAACAATTTTAAGAAATAAACCCGTTCAGTCAGAAAAGATTTCAACCATACAAAAGGAGGCTCACGTATACCATATTGATGAGCTAATTTACCAATTAATCTTTCGACTAAGACTAAATCAAAAGCCTTAGAGAAATCAATAAAAACAGCGGCTACGTAGCTATTAGAGGCTACATTAGTAGAAATACGTTCCAAGAGTTCATAGCAAGCAGTAATTGTATTTCTCTGTGGTGTAAATCCGTGTTGGCATGAGGTGATAAGTCCATTCGAAAATATATAAAGGGACATAGATTGTAAAAGAATCTTTCGAATATCTTTGCAAAAAAATGGCAAAGACGTCACAGGACTATAATTAGCAAAGGAAAGAGAATCGCCCTTCTTAAATATAAGCGTTACCCTGGATCGCTTAAACGACATAGGGAAAATGCCAGTTGATATAGAGCGATTAAAAAGCAGAGCTAATGGGTAAGCAAGCAGGGAGACAAACTGACAATATTTTGGGAGGAAAGCCCAGAGGATCTAGCGACATAGTGGATTTTAATTTTTTAGAAATCAATGCCCCCTCGTCAGACGTTGTGGGAGCAACAAAAAAACTAGACATGCTATTTTAAAATTGGACTGGATCAACTATCATGAAAATTGTCTGATGGAGATGGTAGAAGTGAATGGAGAAATTGAGTTAATTTGTCACTATTAACTTCCTCTAAATTTTTGAAAGGAAAATGAACAGGATCCTTACCAGCAGTCAACTCCCTCAAGACCCTTCATCTCTCGCTGTTTGATCGTATTTTGGTAAACTGCCCGTCAAAATATACACGTTTAGCCGCAATGATTTTTAGTACGTAATTTGTTAGAAAATTTTTTAAAACGTTCAATGTTAGCACAAGTGGGATGACGTCGAGACTTCAAATAAAGTTCATTTTTGAAAGCAATATCATGTAGGAGAGAGTGGGTAATCCAGGGTTTCATAGGTTGGTCATAATGCGCAAAATCATGAACTTTATGGTAAGGGAGATAACGGTCAAAGCCCAATTGGACTTGACATGAAAACATATTAAACATCTCGTTCGCATCCTGGATATTAGATAACAGACACGCCCAATCAATCAATGAAAAAAGGAGTCAAGTTACAGCTAACCGATGGTCCGAAATCACACGCTTTGTAAAGTCGATCGAAATGTGAGTGGTGAATTCAGATTGAAGACGGAAAATGGTCAAATATATGCATATCTAAAGCATTACTATATAAAGGTCTCAATGAGGTAAAACAAGTGTCAATAGCCGTATATTTGCGATGAAAAGAAGAATAATGCGTAAAAAGTATATATATACTATATGATCAAAAATATCCGGACACCCTTCACAGATCATCGGTTGGCCCAATGTCACATGATAATGACTTGCACATCATTTAAATAGCTTCCCACACCTTCAGACACAACTCTGCTTGGACATTGGCAAGAATGGGTCGTTCGGCAGAGCTCAATGAGTTCCAACGTGGAACCATCGTTGGATGTCACCTATGCGGCAAGTCCGTGCGTGACATTTCCAGCCTTCTTCAGATACCCAAGTCAACAGTAGGCGATGTCATTATGAAATGGAAGACCCGGGGATCAACAACAGTTCAACAACGAACCGGTAGACCCAAGAAACTAACGGACAGAGACCGTCGAGTGCTTCGTCGTGTCACCCGCAGCAACCGGAAGTCCTCGGCGGAAAAAATTGCCACAGAGTTTCGAAACGCCTCTGCAAATGATGCCAGTACCATGACAATTCGTCGGGAACTGCACACAATGGGATTCCATGGCCGTGCTGCTGCCCACAAGCCCCACATTAGCAGGGTCAACGCCAAGCGACGTCTGGAGTGGTGCAAAGCCCACAGAAACTGGACAATGGACCAATGGAAACGTGTAATGTGGACAGACGAATCTCGCTACACACTCTGGCAATCCGATGGACGAGTTTGGGTTTGGCGCATACCTGGAGAACGCTTCTTACCTGAGTGCACAGAGCCCACAGTCAAGTTCGGAGGAGGAGGAGGAGGAGTCATGGTGTGGGGCTCATTTTCATGGTACGGACTGGGCCAGCTCGTTCCTGTGCAAGGAATCATGAACTCCGACCGTTATCTGAATGTTTTGGACAACTGTGCACTTCCAACGTTGTGGCAATTTTTCGGAAACG
The DNA here is from genome assembly GCA_023313115.1 of Rhysida immarginata. Lineage (NCBI taxonomy): Eukaryota > Metazoa > Arthropoda > Chilopoda > Scolopendromorpha > Scolopendridae > Rhysida > Rhysida immarginata. Next base: position 1,068,152 of record JAHWFO010020357.1, read on the forward strand.
GGCCATTTTTCTACCAACACGACAATGCTCCGTGCCACAAAGCGAGGCGTGTACAGCAGTGGTTTGCGGACTCAGGGGTCGAAGAAATGGGTTGGCCGGCACAAAGTCCCGACCTCAATCCTATAGAGAGTCTGTGGGATGAATTGGAAAGACGCTTGCGGGCCAGATCACATCGGCCAACTTCTGTACCTGCACTGATTCTCGCTCTTCGGGAGGAATGGAGGAACATTCCGGAAAGTACCTACCAACATTTGGTGGAAAGTCTTCCCCGAAGGGTGGAAGCTGTGATTCGGGCAAAGGGATGTGCAACGCCCTATTGATTTCCATGAAATCGTGGCTAGAGCGCAAACGTGCATGTGTCCGGATATTTGTGATCATATAGTGTAGATGGTGTTAACCCCAAGCGAGTAATAGGATCTAAAATATGATAAATATTTGGTGGAGGCGCACTAAAATCAATATTAAAGTCTCCGGCCAATATTATTTGATATCCCAAATGATAATAACGAAGTAAGTGTTCAGACAGATAGAGGCGAACCTGAAGGAGGACGATACACTGATATTATCAACCACTTTGATTTAATTAAAACGGATAAAATCTCAAAATCAGGCACAGTAAACTTTGGTCGGGCACAGTAAACCCCAATTTTGAAGATACGTAAACACTGATACCACCACATCTGCGGCCAGACCGAGAGATAGAGATTGATTTGTAGCCGTCTCAACAGGATCATGAAGCCAGGTTTCAACGAATATCAAGACATTAGGGGTGTTATCTAACCACCCTGAGTTTAATTTTATACAGTCTAAGTTGGAAAATAAACTACGCACGTTCATAACAAAGAGGGAAAGAGTTAATTTATAGGTATTTAATGATAGATTCGATAGGCCAGCATTGATCTGGTCAACTGAGATTGGATTAACAAATATAATAAGTAAATAATAAGAACTTAAAAAATAAAACTTAAAAAAATACATAATACAATAAAATATACAATACAATAAAACACGCTCTCCCTTTGTATTTAACAACCACAGGCTCGGTACGGTCTCGGCGTTTACTTACGTAAGAATGACGATTACCTGCGACCTTACGTGGAACCTTCACGTTGACCAGTTACTTACAAAATTAAATAGAAGGATAGGCATTATTTCCCGTCTACGTTTTTTACCCAACAAAATTATTCTCCAACTATATTTTGCTTGGATATATCTTATCTCCTATTTTGGGGTTATTGTTCTTCTCGTAATTTGTCTCGTGTTTCGTATCTGTAATAGTTATACAGAGGGTTTATGGGATCTATGGTAACAATTTACAGAGGGCCAGAAAAGGTGGAAAAATCCCCTTCGCGTGTGTTCAATCTGGAAGCCATGCATCACTGCTATTGCCCTGCATCGCTGTTTCCACTCCAGGAGGATGGAACGCAGAACACCAAGATCAATTCGTAATTACTCCTGTTCACGCGCTTTTCAAAGGCCCTCCACTGCTGGAGGTCGTCCCTTTCCACAAAAAAAACACAGACGATGCGTCCGGAGATAATTGTCTTCGTACAGCCATACCTTGTTTACCTGTGTACCGTACAAGCCCGGGATGTCACGGGTATATATGAGGATTAGAACGTTAGTCTGATAGTATATGGCGTTGACTTTGTTCTTTGACTCAACTCTGTGTAAAGTTGACTTGGCGTTGTAGGTGTATCCCGCCACGATCATGAAATCTTTTGAAAATGTTTCCTTGCATTCATGGTATCATTTTCTGAAGTCCTTAGAACCCCCTGGGCAGTAAAAAATGGCTCGGTTCTTGTTGCAGTCGCTTAAAGAAATTCGTACGCCTCATCTAGTGTGACCACGTATTTCCACTTTTCATCCGCCAGGTATCGTTCATACAGTTTAGGCAATTGGTTCGTCACTTTTGAACATGGGGTGGTGGCAACAACTTATGTGCTTGTTGTGTTGCTTCTCCAGTTGTAAATCACGGTTGATAATTGTGTTTACCGTGTATACAGATGTCCCTACCTTCTGTGAAATGGGCCGTTGTGTTGGTGGGTTACATCCGGTTACGAGAGCTCGAACTTTCCGTCAGGATTACGGCTAGTGGGTGGTCTCGGATTGGTCTGCTTTTTAACCTCAAGAATGGCGCCGCTTCCGGTTTTGCCAATTTTATTTAGTACAATTGATATCCCATTCTTGGAAACTACGAAGCCTCGCTTCTTGCATACTTCATAATTTCGGAATAGCTGAATTTGACGTCGGAGAGGGCTGTTATGTAGCCCTCCGCATACAGGTCAATCTTGTAGCCCTCTAAGGCGAAGTTCCCACGCGGCCGTCGACGATGCAAGCGTGCCAACTGAGGAAACTGCGATTGCTAGACCACACAAAGGGATGAAAGCCCAAGTTTTGCTTCAAAACATCTAGAGCAGAGTGCAAATTGTATCAACAGATTACCAATAGTAAGTAAACCACTCAGTTTGTGGGAATTGCAAAGCAAGCAGACACAAACTATCATGTGCAACCACTACCACCCAAGTAGAGAGTGTCTTCGTCGAGGTTACTGTTGCCATATATTTCCATATCAACATCGGGAAATTGAGCAGGAAATGAGCATAATAGACGATATAGATTAAGCAGTCTCCTTCAAGGAGGCAAAGAAATACACATGTCTTCCTTCTGCTCCCTAACAACAGTTAAGACGATTGGCGAAAATTTGTTTGTTTCTTGATGAAATTTACAAATCTACAGTTTTATTCCGATCTTGATGAAATTTTGCACACTTGATCTTCCAAGCAAGAGGAAGGTCACTGTCCACATTAGATTTCGAAAAATAAATAATCACCGATAATAATCGATACTCATTATGATGGCAGGGCATACTAAAAAGAGGTATCTCTTAGAACTTAACATTTTTTGAAAATCTTTAAAAATAAACACTAACTGGAGATAATGAAGAGTTAGCAGACAAGTGAGAAAGATCTGAAATGCGACAGAGGCCAGATCTGAGTTCCTTCGCTCAGTGTTGTATTGGTTTCGCCAGCACACTGCTACAACTAATTACATGGTGAGCGTGTTAACAGAAGAAACTGCGACTGCTAGACCATGCAAAGTGATTAATGGCCAAGTTTTGCTTCAAAACATCGAGAGGAGAGTGCAATTGTTGGGATTGCAGAGCACACAGACAACTGCCACCCAAAAAAAGAGAGTTGTTCTGTCGAAGTTATTGCTGCATATATTTTCAAGATGATGCAATGATAGAACATTCATTTCCAAGAATTATTAAATAGCGGAAGAATGGAGCTACTTATTGTTTTCACAATGTCCGTCTGTCTGTCCGTCTGTCCCCTTCATAATTTCCGCATTTTTTGAGGTAGAAGGTTGAAATTCGGAATGTAGCTTACTGTGAGCATGTGCACCTTCAATATTTAGTTTGGTTTTGATTGGCCCACTGGGGTTGGAGTTTCGGGGGCGGAAATTAGAGGGGACCAAAAGGTCTACGCGTGTAAATGAGTGAAATTCGGTATGCAGAGTCCTTTAAGCCAGATCAACATTAGTATGAAGTTTGGGCATAATTGTCCCAAATTTTGAGGGTGGCAGTTACTTGGTCTTTACAACTATGGCAACATACGGCATGTCATATATCATTCGATCGGAAATGAGAAACGAAAGAAGGCCTAATAATGTGTTGGACCCGGATAACGGCGGCGACCCGTCGTGAAAGAGAGTCTACCAGTCCCCAAACATATCCACAGGCACTGCAAGTCATGCCGCCTCCACTGCACTCCATAATGATGCTCAATTTACCATTGAGCTCTTTCACACTTTCTAAATACTACGTTCGAGAAAATCAATTTTTCGATTTAAAAAATTGGGGTGGGGGGGGCATCTAAAAAGTGAGATAGAAGGGTAAAAATAGATGATCTCAGGGCTTCCGCTACTTTACTCTATCTTCCTCGGGAGGATTAACTTCTTGTTAATTAAGAGCAGGAAATGAGTATAATAGCGCGATATGGATAGGGCAGCCTCTCTCGAGATGATGCATGTGTCTCTCTTCAGCTCCATAACAAATATTCACGCGATTTGTAAGTTTGGAACACTTGAACAGTGTAGAACCTGTCAGAAAAGGTTAGGTATTGTAGCGACCGCCCTCCCCCTCTTTTCTGATAGAGCTCCAAAACTCTTGCTTCGATTAACTTTAAATAATATTTATTTCTACTACGAATTTTCTTACTGTGACCCCGACCGATTGTTGTTGTTAATGTTCGAATCGACGATGAAATTTTATGTGCGTGTTCTCGACAATTGACGAGCAACGATAGAACGGAATCGACGAGGCATTGTTTGAGTGAGTAGTATACGTTCGTTTGAGCGTGGCCTTCGAGATATTAGGCCTCCGCATCGGGCTTGAAATAGCGTGCCGAGGCAGTTTCAATTTTTGACCGCTAGTTGGCGCTCGTCAGGGATAAACAACTAGATTCACTGTATAAGAACAGTGACTCTAATAAACAACTACTTTCTACCTCATCGCTATGCTAATTTATCCGACTTTATCTCGCAAAATTCTGCCTCACACGACAAAATTAGGTCTAATGAAGAAAACTATCTTTCATGGAAATAATTTTATAGGGAAATTCTTATTATATGCTCAAATTGACAGTGGAATAAAAATTCCATAAATATGTGAAAAAAACCCTACCCTCATCCATCCCTGCCTGTACTTATGGGAGGTTCTCCTTGTTATAAAAGATCATTATCACTTTAAAACTTTAGTGAAAAATCATTACTTAACTGAATTTCCTTTATTCATTTACATTTATGCATATCTTTATGTAATATTGATGAATTTGTCTTTACACCGGTTTATTGTATAATTTTCAGCAAGAGCAAATGACGCGATCCTTATGTGGTCTTGTTTTCATTGCACTGAATGAAATTAATGAAACGAAATTATTCCAACATATTTTTAACATTTTTCAAACGTCACGTCGCACATTTTAATGAAACGAATTACTGTTTTGTGTTGTTGGTTTTTCTTTTGAATCGAATCTTAATAGAAATCGATCTGCATTTATCATAATGAGCAAAATATTCGATGTACGTGAAAAATCGATTTCAAATCGGAAATTATTCACTCACAAAATATTGAAATAAAATGTTTTATCAAGAACACATGAAGGGCGGCGGGGGGTAATCACACCTATCTTCATCTGTTCTTGGTTTTATCAATCATTTTAACATAACATACACAATGCTAAACTACTTTTCAACACACGTCATCTGGAATGATCTGCATAAAAACAATCATTGATATGTGGGCCGATTTGAGTCTATTGTGTTCAGACTCAAAAAACGTCTCCTGACGTTGGTTAACAGATTTCGAAAAAAACGATTACCCCGATTCGATATCATCAAGAACAGATGAAGAGGGGGGGGGGTAATCGTTCGATTACCTACCTTCATCTGTTTTTTGATATCATGCTCTAGACGATTTATCGAACGAGATCGTCTGTACTATTATCGATTTTATTGATACGTTCAACAGCAGGCTGTTGAATGTACATTCAACTCAAAAAAACAAAACAGCTAAATGACAGCATAAAGCGAAACTGGATTTCAATAATTTCAAAATAAAGTAATTTTATTAAATGATTAATTTAATAACACATGGCCTCTGAAAACAAGGAAGTTTACACTAACACTGAATCAGGGGTGTAGTGTGCAAAGTACACGGGCGCACCGCATTAGCACTTTAAAAACAACGAAATATCTCAATGAGAGAATACAAAAAATATAAATTACAAATAAATACAATCAATGAAAAAGCAAAATACAAATTAATAAAAAAAACTGCGTTCGAAGTGTTTGTTTTTCCACTAAAATCACGAAATAATTTTATCAACGTCTGTAGCTTCCATAGATTTAGCTTGAATCCGCCCTTGTTTTCTCCCTGATGATCCCCCTCTAGCGTTAAAAAGTTGAACTTCCGCTGGCACGGAGGAAAGCATTGAAATGAGAGGCGATGCGGAGGCCTAATATCTCGAAGGCCACGGTTTGAGATGGAATAACGGCGTAGTTCGTTAGGGCTGATGGCCCGGCTTGGCTGGAAGTCGGAGCAGACGTTGACGACGGGTGAAGCTAGCTCTTTGACCCTACCTTACAATATTAACCATGATTTTATCATTCAGACCCTTACCTGGAACTGAAAAAGAAAAGCGACGATACCAAAGTTAAGTGGCTTAATTTTAACAATGATTATCTTTGGCTCTCGTAAAGTTATCGAATTTCGAATGCTGTTAACCCTATTCTGTCGATTAAGAGACTTTAAACCCGACCGACTCACGACCCAGGAACGACGACGAGGGAATTTCTCGTACTTAAGCAACGCAGAACTCCGGCACGATAGAAACGACGCCTGAAGACCAAGTAATGTCAGTTTACTTATTTTATTTTGGGGGCCCTTTTTTCGAAGATCTGATGCCTAATGGAGGTGACACGATGAAAATAATGAAGCCCATTGTTGATGTTAGACTTATCTTCTTCGTACGCGGGGATTTGGGTGGGCGTCCCTTACTAACCTTCCCTTCACTGTCCTGGAATGAATGTTTACTTCTTAGTTTTCTCCCCCCCCCCCCTCGACGTAATTCTTCCTCCGATTCCACCATTGACCGTCGCCGAGATGCCCCAGCCCATCAGTAAGTGTCACGAATAATGTCGAGGAACTTGGCCCTTTCAGACGAACCCCCCAAGAACGATATCATTTGAACTGTGTTTTAGAAAGAAAAAACGAAACAGAGAAAAATTAAAAAAAAAAGTGTTAGAACTAATAGTGGGTGAATTAATGACAAGGAGATTTTAAAAGAAAGAGAACTCTAGAATTAAAGCGAAAAAATAATTAAAGAGTAGAATAAAAGAAAACGCACTGTTAAGTTATTGACCTTAAGGAAAAAGAAAAGATTAACCTACCTGATACGTTTACAGAAAAACGAACTGAGACGACTATATTTCCGATAATGTTAAAGCCCGAAAAGTGACTAAAAGAAAAGACGAACATTAAAAATGATTGTTAGACTTCCAGAGACTTAATTTCAAAAATATTAGAAATTAGTGACTTACCTGGACCAGTACTTGCTTGATCTACTGAAATTTTTGAGACTTTTAATACATTGTATGAACTTTGACATAACGATTAATCACGAACTTTAGCGGATTAAGAGTTTTAAAAAATACAGATAAAGACTGAAACTTTAGTGATATCACTTAAAATTTTGACTTTTATGGCGTTTTTATGTTATATTCTAGTTGATGCTTTTGACAATTTTGTTAATGTTACTTTTTTTTTAGTTTTGTATTGCCCCTAACAACCTATGGGTAAGTCCCCGCAGGTTTCCGTAATCGAACGAGTGAAAATAAATTTTTCCTTTCTGTACGGTCGGAGGGAGCAACCAATGTTTGTCTGAGAATTTATTTGGGTTGTTCTTCCTGACTCTTTAAGAAAATTATTCTCATTAACCATTTGAGTTTAGAATTTGAGACGAAGCAAACGCACAACATGGGCCGTTACAGTATATAGGGAAGCCAGTCAGCCTCGGGCGACCGTTTATGACATAACCGATAACAAAGCATACATGAACCAACGCCACCTCTCTAGGTGGCGTTGCATGAACTCGACTCCTCAAATCAACAAGCATACTATATTATGCTGTATAATAATAGTTCGAAGAATACAATGTATTGTACGTGTTAATTCACATCTATCGAAATGCCACCAAAGAAATGAAGAGAAGAGTATTGATCAGAAAAGACAAAAAGTTCTCTAGGCGTCAGAAACATCTGAACAACGGGAACTTCGTCTACAGCAGGAAATTGCAGAATTATTATTAGCATATATTGGTTTCGCTCTGTTTGTGTGTCTGTCTGTCTGTCTGTCCGTCAGACGATTTCTCGAGAATGCTTTAACTTTTTCAAGTTCTTTTTTCGCTGTTCGATAGAGACCCTTCCTGAGCTCACCTGATTAGTTTATCGTCGAAATCGGTCTAACAGTCACGTGACTATTGAGACCCAAACCCCCCCTCCCCTTAAATTTTTTTATTGGCAATATAAGGATGTAATATGTCATTTGAACGGGAATGACGAGCACAAGACGAATATGACATTCTTTTCGATTTTCGAAATGCTACGTCCGAGAAAATGACCCCCAAAAAGTACTTAAATGACCCCTTATTACGAGCTTTAGCTAAAGCTATATATAAGAATACAAGCATGATCAGTACCTTTATGTGCCTGGCCAGCCATCGTTTGCACGAAAACGTGAAAATGGAAGAACTTAACAGCGATATATCAACTTTTGATGAGCTCTCGTGGACCCCTTCAAGCACGTGCACTAATGTTAAGAATATGAACTGAGGGCATGTAATATATCAATCGAATCCTACCGACGAGTCATAAGTGAATACAGTGTTACTTTTTGTTTATCATTTAAGCATTGTTGATGGCAGCCTGGAGCACGTGCCCGTTATGAAGCTTTCTTGATGCACGTGCTCATTTCATTTTAAAATTCTGTGCTGTTAGGCCTATTGTTAAATGTGTTAATTAATGTTAGGGCGATGGTTAAAAATGGCTAAATAACGTTAGGCCTATAGTTAAAAATGACTAAATAATGTTAGGCCTGTTGTTTAAAATGGCTGATTAATGTTAGGCTTATAGTTAAAAATGGCTAATTGAAGTTAGGCCTATTGTAAAAAATGGCTAATTTATGTTAGGCCTACAGTTAAAATGACTAAATATTGTTAAGCCTATTGTGAAAAATGGCTAATTTATGTTATGCTTATAGTTAAAAATGGCTAATTTATGTTAGGCCTACAGTTAAAATGACTAAATAATGTTAGGCCTGTTGTTAAAAAAGGCTAATTAATATTAGGCTTATAGTTAAAAATGGCTAATTAATGTTAGGCCTATTGTTAACAATGGCTAATTAATGTTAGGCTTATAGTTAAAAATGGCTAATTAAAGATAGGCCTATTGTAAAAAATGGATAATTTATGTTAGGCCTAGAGTTAAAATGACTAAATAATGTTAGGCCTATAGTTCAAAATAGGCAATTAATGTTAGGCCTATTGTTAAAAATGGCTAATTTATGTTAGGCCTACAGTTAAAATGACTAAATATTGTTAGGCCTATTGTGAAAAACGGCTAATTTATGTTAGGCCTACAGTTAAAATGACTAAATAATGTTAGGCCTATTGTTAAAATGGCTAATTGAAGTTAGGCCTATATTTTAAAATGACAGAATCAAAGGTATTTCCACTGTTTATTTAAACCAAGTGCAAGTAAAAGTGAGATATTAAAATTACATCTGCGTCAGAGCTAAAGCTCCTTGGAATGCTTAAAAGATTTTTCCCAGCAATGTTTTGAAATAATGGTTTTTCTCTCCTGACGTTTATGATAACTTTGATCTAGCAGGGGAAAGAATATAGGCCCAGTAGTTTAAAACATTTAGACGTGCGAGGATTTCATTCTCATTTCGCGCGCGTTTGGAAAGATTTGTGTGAGCGCTGCAATCGAATACGTAAAGTTACATGCAGTTTTTGCCATTGCTGTATATAAAAATATTACAGTAATATTAAACAACAAATTTTTATATTCTACTTTTCAGCATATTTGAAAATCGTTTTACGAGTTATATTCTTGTTAATCCTTGTTGAAAAGCAATTTGTGTTATCATTTAGCTTATTGAGGTCGTTCTGTTTACCTCCAACTGTAAATATCCAGGCAACGCCGGGTGCCTCTTCTAGTCTATGTATATAAAGAAGAGTGTTTGTTTGTGGGTTTGTGGGTGTGTTTGTTTCTTATACAGGGTGTTTCATAATTGGTGTCCCGTCTTTAGGTCCAAATAACGACTCAAGGGGAACATATTGGGGGAAAATGAATACTGATTGTTTGGTTTAATGTCCCCTAATTCAAAATAAAAAAAATTCGCGTCCCTGGGGGTGAAGGGGTAAATTTTGAAAATTTTAAATTTGTAGGGGTAGGGGTTACACCCCATGTGTTATTTAGAAAGTTGTAGAGCATCATGTAAAATGTGGGTTTAGCAAAAAACCCGGTGAAAAAATCTCATCCCCTGCCCTTTATCGAGTGGGTAAAGTGAAAGGTATGGCTAGCTAATGTAGACAAGAAAAGAAAAACTCATTAGAAACTTATTAGAACTTTATTACTTACTGGAACTTATTAGAGCTTTATTAGCTTTTCAGGGTAACGACTCATTCATTCTCATTCATTTTTCAAATGTACTGTTTTCTGATAAAAAGTCGGGCAATGAAATAATTGCTCGAGGAAAAAATTGTTCAAGCTAAATTCGCGCGCACACTGTCTTCTAAATAGCTGCTGGTGATTCACAAAATACGCTCAAATCCTTTTCATTTCAAGATGGATTTCGAACAAAATCTTAATGACAAAATGAAATAGGTAAATAAAATAAAATAAATGCACAAACTAAATCTGGAAAAAATTAATATAATAAAATTGAAGTATAATAAATAAAATAAATGAAATAAATCAAATTAGAATAAAGTAAATAAAATAAAATAAAATAAAATAATTAAAATAAAGTATATAATAAAAATTAAAAAAGACAAACCAAATAAAAATAAAATAAAAAAGGATAAATTAAATAAATCTATCTATCTTCTATATATATAAAGAAGGATGTTTGTGGGTTTGTGTTTGTTTGTTTGTTTTTTATACAAATCTACAGTTTTATTCCGATCTTGATAAAATTTCGCATACATGACCTTCAAAGCATGAGGAAGGTCACTGTCTACCTCAGATTTCGAAAAATTAATAATTATCGATGAAAAATCGATATCCATGGTTATTGCAAGGCATATTAATGAGAAATATCTCATGACCAACAATGCAAGACAAAGTTTTTGCAACAATAAGTATCAACATTGGTATCAATAATGGTGGTCGTTATATATAGGTTCAATCAAAGAAATTACAAATCATCAACATAATTAAAAACAGATGGGTGATTCCATGTCAAGTGGACCAAAATAAGGATGAGCAACAATCATGGACAAAAAAATGTAAGCAACAAAGTGGCATTTTTAAACAAAATCGAGGAATTGTCCGGGGCAGTTCTAGCTATTGAGAAGTCGAGAGAATTCACAATGACAAAAGCTGATTGCCCCATCTATGGTGAAAAAATTGAATCTGAACAGGAGCTATCACTAATCAATCAGGATAGCAAAATTATGAACCAAATTATTCAGAGCAATGACGATCTCCTACAGAAGCTAAATTCTTTAAAACAAACAATTGATAGCTTCACTGAAAGAAACACTATTAGTTCCACAAACAATAAAAATAAGGATACAGCTATTGCTAATAATTTAGTCGCAGCTATCATTGACGGGGTTATGGACTCAACATGTTCCATGATTCAGGAAATGATGGACAATTTGCTCAAAGAGCTAAGCGTTTTGATTTCTTCAACAAATGAAACGCTTAAAAATCTCCTATTTTCTAAAACCTCACTGGTTAACGACGCCTTAGGGGATAATGTCGGGAAAAACAATTTATATTCCCAGAATAGCTCTCAATGAGAATCAAGTTCACCGCACCAAGCGATCAGTATCACGGAAGAGATAAAGAATATTCAACGGCAAGCAAGGGATGAAAATGGGTCATCAGAAGAGCTAATGGAATACACTAAAGAGACCATAGAGAAATCAAATAGTGAGACAGTTAATGAACAATCAATCGGAACAGCAACTAGATTAGATAAGACGCAGAAAACATTCCGACAAGAGCCAAATTACAACCCGGCAGAGCAGAGTCGGATTTACCATACATCATCTACTCAAGCAACAAAGAATAAATTCGACCAACGATGGGGATCAGGGGGTTGGACTATACCCGTAAAAAAAAGCCGCTCAATACGACTTAGACTGGGTAATGTTAGTGATACTTATGACTGTGCCTCCTTAGCAAAAATGTTACGAGATCATCATTTAAATATTACAGAATGTGGCAGATGGACTACCCGATCAGGAGAGGTTTCCCCATATGTATTTTTGAGAGTATTGGACATGATTGTAGATGACAGTCTTAATGAATCATTATGGCCGACCGGTGTGTCAATTCGCCCCTTCTATGGACCAAACCCAATTTTTAGCACCGACTATTGGAGTTTAAGAAATCCAGAAGGGAGGCATGACACGCCCCCGCCAAGTTAGCCGTAAGGATAATGTGCAAGTTAAAACCATGTATTTAAATGCTCGATCAATAACAAGTAAATTGGATGATCTTTATTTGGTGTTGCAGATGAATTCAATAGACTTATGCTTCATTACGGAAACGTGGTTGTCCCCTGACTGTGAAAGTGAAGCTGTTTCCTTTCCTGGTTATAAAATGTACAGAGTAGACCGTCCCACGAGGGGAGACGGAGCTCTCATCCTGGTTGTAAATACTATTACCTCCCTTCCAATTGCATCTGTTAGTAACGAAGGTCTTGATTCACTAACCATTAAATGTTTAGTGGCCGCCAATTGGGTCACCTTTACCCTTATCTACCGCCCCTCTTATGTCCCCATTGAAGAATGTGCTACAGTGATTAACAATCTCGAGCCTACTGATGCCAATTTCGTGTTTGGCGATTTTAATTGTAATTATCAGCATTTAACACCGGATCTTAGGACTTTAATCACTAGCACAGAGGCGCTCGGACTTAAACAAGTGATTTCTTCTCCAACCAGAGTCACCGCAACTTCATCTACGTTAATCGATCACATTTATTTGCCAGAAGCCATTCAGCACAGTGAGCCTATATATACATCCCTACCCAAATTTGACCATATGTTGATTGAAATAACCTTCCTTTTTCCAGAAATAAAGACTAGAAATAATATTCATACGACTGAGATCTTACCAAGATACAACAAATTTAAATGTGCAATGTTCCACAGAGAACTAGACAAAGTAAATCACGATGAATTTAGAATGATTGACGATGTCAACCAACTCCTGGATTTCATCAATACCTTTGTGACGACTGCACCAATAAACACTGGAACTGAATTTTATAATACCAAAGTGACTCCCAGGAGACGAAAAATATGGTGGAACATTGACTTAATTAGAAAATGGAAGACCAAAACAGAGGCATACCGAAATTATATGCTTCTAAATGACTGTCAATCTTTACAGCAGTTCAAACAGGCCAACAAGGTATATAAAAAAGCGATTAGAGAGGCAAAAAGAGCCACAGTTGCCCGTTATTCCAAATCGATACGTATTTGGCAATTAATACGCACTAATTGCATATGTGAGAAACCTAGCATGTCTCAAGATGATTTCTGCAAGTACCTAGATTGGGTAAATAACCCTACGAATCTACCTCAACCTCTTAACATAATTGATTCTGTTGTCAAGTGCCAAGATAGATCTCCAGAACCCAGTATACCATATGGCTGGAAATTTGTCAAACTAATAAAAAAGGTTAAGATCAAAGGCCCCTGCTATCCCCTTACCATGGCAGCAAAGTTAGTCAAAAATCTTAATGCTACTGGCCTTAAGATGATTTACCAATTATGTACTTTGATAATTAGTAAGAAAAAATTTCCTCGGGCCCTAAAAATAGCAAAAATTAACCCTATTTACAAAAAGGGTGACCCGGCTGATATAACAAACTATCGCCCGATATCTGTTTTGTCACCGGTAACAAAAATTGTCGAGAAAGCTGTCTTTAACAACCTTAGCGACTATTTATGGACAAAAATCCCGAAACAACAAAGAGGTAGTAGGCCTCGCCAAAAGGTCATTTGGGTACCGCTTCAGATATATTTAAAAGCTGTAACTGCCTTTGATCAGGGTAGTAAATTTATCATTGCTCAAACAGACACATCTAAGGCCTTTGATTCAATTTCTAGGCCACAGCTTTTAAATGATCTAAAAGCTTTGGGTGTCTCTAGTGCCTATTTAGAATTACTTCATGATTACCTCCAGGATAGAGCTAACATCATTTGCTATGATCCTCTAATTACGAAACCATCTACACGTGGCATAGTTCAGGGCTCCGGCCTGGGCCCCTTACTCTATGCAGTTTCTACTGCCTCTCTTTACAGTCACCAATTTAATTTTGATTTGTTGAGTTACGTGGACGACAACTTCTTGTTCGCTACATCTCCCCGTCATGATTTCGATAATGCCATCAAACTTCTCAACCAAGACCTACTTTTTCTGTCCGACTGGTATAGTACTAGAGGCCTTAGTCTCAATAGTACTAAGACTAAAATTCTAACGTGTGCCAAAGGTGAACCGTATATTAGTACAATTAAGATTTTGGGTATAACCTTTGATTCTAAATTACGGTTTAATGATATGATTGATCAACTCATAATGTCACTTTACCGCAAAAACTATCTTGTGAAAAGACTTAGGTCTTTCTTATCAACCAGTCAATTGTGCCACTTCATTATGACCGTCATAGTCCCGAGTGTGGCGTATGGAGCCCTATTTTGGTCTTCAACATCTACAGCCAATCTCAAAAGACTAACTGTCGCTTATAACAGAATTATACGGACAGCTTTTAAAATGAGTAGATTGGACTCTGTTACTAATATGTGTTCTCGCCAGAATCTACCTACTCTTATGGTTATTTATAAGGTTGCGCTGATTTCTGAGTTAGCGAGCGCTATTCGTGATGAAAACCATCCTGCTGTCTTCGTAAAAGAATGGTTCAAGATCGGCAACGGAGTCCGTCAAACAAGAAGGTTCCTATTTGAGATTCCTTTTAAAATGTCAGGGTTCAAATCCAAAAGTTTCCCTTATAGTGCTATTGCCATTTGGAACGATCTGCCTTACAATATCCGTAACACTGTCCTGCAGTGTACCTTGCCCCAATGTGCAACGAGTTGCATTCATTTTAAGCGCTGTCTAAAGTCGTACTATATAAATTTATAGGGTCGGCTTTTTTATGCTGTTATATTTCCCTTTTCCTTTCCATTTTAAGCTCGTTTTAGTTCTCTTTTAGTCTCTATTGACGTTTTGGCTTTTACAAGCCTTTGATCCTTTCTCCGCGGTTCATTTTGTTTTTGGAGGTTTTTTTTACCTTTTCCATTACTCCTTTGCGAGTGCTTAATCCTAATAATAATAATAATAATTAATAATAAGAAAATGTTCCCAGTTTACCTTCCCCAATTTTCTTGAAATTTTACACACTTATTCCTACAGGGTAGATATGAACATATACCAAGCAAGAACATTCTATTTAGCTTGATTGGTGTGCTATAGCCCACCAAAAAATGGCTCAAAGAACAACGGCTGACAAAATGTGATTGAGTAACTAGTTTTGAGTTGAGGCTATGTTTTAACTATTAATGCTGTAAATAAAATTATTTGAAGCCATATACAGTTTTTTTGGTGCAAATCCAAAAATTGAAGTTTTGAGGCTTGTACTAAAATATTGAGTGCCCAACTGTAGCCCAAAGTTGACAAAAAAAACCATTGTTATTTGTCGCGTCAAATTTATGCCCAACTTTCAATGCACACAGCTTCCATGGAAATGAACTAAATTAGATGCTATTTTGAGATATAACTGACACCATTGATGCTATTAAGCCTGCAAAGTTTGAAGCTCTATAAGCTTACACTTTTTTGAGATCTGGCCGCATAAAGTTGGATGAAAAAATAAGCTTCTAGAAAATAGGGTATGTTTGGGAGAAAATATTTCAAATGTCATAACCTCAAATTCCAAATTTTTTTTACTTTGTGAAAGAGCAGATTTTTCTCTATCAGAATCATATTTGATCAGCCTTGGATGTTTAAATATGAAAGAGTAAACATTATTTGAAAAGTGACAAATTTTAGTTATTTGCCATTTTATTTTAATGTAAACTATTTGTTATTGTATGTTTTTTTTCTTATACTTTTACTGTCTTTAACATGCTGTTGGCCAAATTAAGGAAACAGTTAGTTCTCATATGTTGTACTTTTTGTTTGAAGCTACAGTAGTTGCCTTAATGGCATTATAGCCCATTGCACTGCCAGAAAACTACATGAATGTGTATCATCTTTCACACTACATGATTCTAGTGTGTATCATCTTTCATTGTTATTTTAAACAGTACTTTGTTTTATTTAAATAAAAGTATTATTACACTTTGGTTGGTTTATTTCAAGTATTTAAATAAAGTTTTACATCTTATTTGCAAGTTTAATCAATTGATTGGCTATAATTCCTTGGGGCTGTTTCTTCCATTTTATTCAGTTGTGTCTAAAGCATGGCTGAGCATAAATTTAAGTGCTCAGTTGGAATCCTTGATGACTCAGATTGCAACAGTTTGAAATTTATGCAAGGTGGTAAAAATCACTCAAGACCATTTACTGAATATTCCAATGAAGACAAAGAATTAATTCGAAGAAGGACAGGATATGAATTGAGTCAACTTCAAGTGATTTGTAGAAACCATGAAAGAATGTTTCTAACACAGTATGAGCTGACACAGATACGCTGCTGCAATCCATTTTCTAAGCAGGATCATACTATTAAAACAGGTCTTAGAGCAATGCTTCTTTCTACAGTTGATGGGCTCAATCCAATAACTCAAAAGGATTTCAAACCTGGTCGAAAATTGTGTACTTCCTGCAGAAAAGAACTTGCAATCAGATTGAAGAATGCTGAAGAGGAAGATTCATCACAGCCTGAAGAAAGTGATCCTGACGATACAGAAAGTGCTCATGAAAAGGCTAAAAGAGAAGACACAACTAAACTTTAAGACCTTATCAAGATGACTAAAAGAGTATTGAAAACATTGGATAATGTAATGATTTTTCAATTGAAAAATGGAAGGAAAAATTCTGCGACCCGGATTCGAACCAGGAACCTCGACTATCATGGCCAATGCCTCTACCAATTGGGCTATTGGCAGAGGCATCTATAGGCAATTGGTAGAGGCATCGGCCATGATAGTAGAGGTTCCTGGTTATCCGGGTCGCAGAATTTTTCCTTCCATTTTTTCCTTTTTCCTTCCCTTTTTCAATTGAAAAATCATTACCTATGCTTGGAGACGTATCTCCAGTTAATATTTATTATTATTCAATTGGATAATGTATTATGGGTGATTCCATGTCAAGTGGACCACTTAGAAGACGAACACGGATATGGACCAGGCATATATCCAATCACACCATACAACGTTCAATTACACTATAAAAACACAAAAATGGTACACAATCGATTTCAGTGTTTCACAAACACCATACATCCTACCACCTTTGTTAAAGAAATAAATTTCAAAAATTATCAGTTATACAGATAAAGGTTCTAAAATAGTTCTTTAGTTATGAGTCAGCAAACATTTAAAAAAAACTTAATCATCATAGAAAAAACACAAAAACAATATGATCATCTACGTGGTATAAATGCATTTTCCCAAGTTTTCAAGTAATTTTTACTCCTTTACTTTTAAACATCCCAGACTGATCAGATATGATTCTGATAGAGAAAAATCTGCTCTTTCACACAGTATAAAAAATTTTGAAATTTGAGGTTATGACATTCGAAAATTTTCTCCCAAACATGCCCTATTTTCTGGAAGCTTATTTTTTCATCCAACTTTGTGGCCAGATCTCAAAAAGTGTAAGCTTATAGAGCTTCAAACTTTGCAGGCTTTATAGCATCAATAGTGTCAGTTATATCTCAAAATAGCATCTAACTTGTTCATTTCATGGAAGCTGTGTGCATTGAAAGTTGGGCATAAATTTGACGCGACAAAAAACAATGGGGTTTTTTGTCAACTTTGGGCTACATTTGGGCATTCGATATTTTAGTATAAGCCTCAAAACTTCAATTTTTGGATTTGCACAAAAAAACTGTGTATTGCTTCAAAGAATTTTATTTACAGCATTAATAGTTAAAACATAGCCTCGACTCAAAACTAGTCACTCAATCACATTTTGTCGGCCACTGTTCTTTGAGCCATTTTTTTGGAGGGCTATAGCACACCAACCAAGCTAAATAGAATGTTCTTGCTTGGTATATTTTTATATCTACCCTGTAGGAATAAGGTGAGAGCCATTGGTCCACTTGACATGGAATCACCCAGATATCTTTATCTTATATATAAAACTGAGATGTGTGTGGCTGGCATTCGGATTTCTGATTGGTCTAGGATTTGAAACAACTGGTCTAATCTTCATTGTTTCCATCTTGGACTTGAGCAATCAGTATTTTTTCGTTTGTTGGAAACAATAAAGGTCACATTGTTGCTTGCCTTAATGATTCACGTTTTAATGGGGATAATTAAAAAAGTAATAAATAAATAAATAAATAAATAAATAAATAAATAAATAAATTTCATTATTTTTTTTTATTAAAATCTTTAGAGAGATGTAAGAAATTATTCTAAAACAAATAAGAGAATACAACTTCTCAAGCTTTTGATGAAAGGTGAAGGTACTTTCCCTAATGAGCTAATAATTGGAGAAAATTTATTTTTCATATGTTTTTTGTAATGTAGTATTTCCTTTAGAGAAGTTATAGATAATGTTTTTCTAAACATATTAGAAAATTATAAAGATCTCAACTAATTGTGTGAGAGAGCAGTTCTTGCTGCTAAAACTGATACTGTCAATATAAACAAGCACATTCAGGACATGATTCCATGCTCTCTGACTGAATACAATTCTATTGAAATGGTTACATGTTGATGAAGGATGTTGATCAGGCTTAACAGAATTTCTCAACTCTCATATTCCATCTATGAAGTATTTTTAATATAGACAGTAATAATTCAATATTCACAGTCTTTCTTTGATATTCTAAAATGTTAAGGATGCAATGTCGAATGTTCCTGGGCAAACCCAATTGGACACAAATTCCAGTGCGACCATTTTAAAGAATTCTTTTCGTTTTCCAAAGTGAATATATACGTCATTAAATATTTTTTTATGTGTTCTTATTAAATGCAAGTTCAGATATTGCAAAATTTCATCAAACAAATAGCCCGTGCAACACCGGGTATATCATCTAGTTTCTTTATAAAAGAATCTAAGTTACTTTGTTTGCACTTATTTGCCTTCCTAGTGAAAATTAAATCTTCAAAATATTTTTCGAGCCATCCAGGGTGTTTCCACAAAGTCCGACCGGTTGCCAACAAGTCACTTGATGAGGGCGATTCTGTCCGTTTGTGCTTTTAGACAGCTTTCATTATTAGAACTGAAAACGACGACTACGATTAGGATTAAAAACGTTTGATTATCCAGATAGCTAAAGAATTGAATTTCTTGAAATTCGTCCGCCATTTTGATTCCTCTCAACCAGATAGCGCCCAGCCTTGATGTCTGGTCTCGCTGTGCGCGCCCGATCACAAGCAATGAGCGAAGCGGCCGGTATTTTTAGACAGGAATTTTGCAACCGCACTCAAACGGTTGGACTTTATGGAAACACCCCCAGTGATTTTAGAGCAACATTTGCTTCCCAAAGACAGACTTGAGATAGTAAACAATATTAGTAGGCGAAAGGAACCAGTGGTTGCATTTTTGTTTCTCTTGATTCTGACTGGTTGATTACAAAGAATAGTGTAATGATATAATTGGCAGTTAGGTTAGGACCTTATTGGTTGCGTAAGTGGTCGTTATAGACAGGTTTTTAGTAGAGATTTAGATACTTAGGGGATCGAAAATACTGGTCGCTGGTCGCGTTAGACAGGTGGTCGTTATGCTAACACATTTCCCATGTAACTTTCTGCGGGATCAAGCAAAAGTGGTCGTTATATACAGGTGGTCGTTAGCACAGTTTTTACTGTAATTCATATCTATTCACTGAAGAAAAGAACTAGTATTGTTCAGAGAAACACTGCAGCAAAAAGACAAAAAGTAATCCGAACGTCGGAAACATCTGAAAAACGCGGGAGCTTGGTCTACAGCAGAAAATTGTAGAATTACTAAACACCAACATGAGTTAAGTTTCTTGAGGTTGTTCTGTCTACCTACAACTGTAATTATTCCGGGCAACGCCGGGTGCCTCTTCTAGTAACTCAATATTTTTAACTCGCTGTTCAAATACTAATTATTTTAATATCTACGCTAAAATATTCCACGTGATAGCTCACGTGGAATGAACGCGCGCGCCACATATCAATATGCTAATTGTTGCCATAGATCTTTAACAACCCTCTGTAAAACAATTACACTCGTGGACAAAATTATAAACTAACTTGTAGTCAAACCGTAAGATCTAGAGCCCTGAGTGGAAAGATAGATTAACAAATAATTTTGAAAGGTTAATAGTGTCCAAATGAAATATAATTTCAGCCCCAATGGGGTCAAGTTGGCACAATACAGTTTGGAATCACAATACAACATTGCTAGGAAGATAGAAATGTTGATTACTTCCGGAGAAGAGATGATTTGGCAAAGCCAAAAAAATCTGGATCATAGTTAATTGAAAACATGTCCATCTAAACAGCAGTAAACAAATAAGAGGTAATCTTACATATCCTGTGGAAAAAGGAAATATGAAGATCAAACGGCTATTATCTTAGTAGGACCATATGAAACTGAAGAAGAATGAAGACTGATGTGGCCAAAGTTGATGGAAATTCCCCATGGTTGCTTGAAACAACTGTTCAAAGTGTAGAGTGTTCAGAGTAGTAAGGAATAATTTTTCAGCAGTTAAATTTATACTTTTTAAGCAACAATCCAAAGGCACACGGATGGCACGCAGCAACAATAGACAGTCACTTCCTAGCAGCATATGTATGTAAATAAGAGAACAGCTGAAAAACAATCTTCAACAATCAAAAGTAATTATGCCATTGTAAAGAAATTTATAAAAGGAATTCTAAACTGTCTTTGTAAATGAAAAATATTTTAAGATATAATATTCCTACAAAAAAAAAAAAAAAACAGTTAGAAATAAGGGAATGATTTTACGACAAAAACAATATCTTTAATAAAATGCAAATTCTTGAGGTTGAAAACTGCCCTCAACAATTTGCCAAAATTATTCACTTCAAAAATGTGATGGAAAAAAAAATATCAAATTTTTGAAACATCACAATATTCAATCATGACATGTTGTTACGATTTGTTTGATATATTACGTGCCATATTTTAGCATTAAAAGTTCAAGCAGCACCTAATGGTACCATATTATACAATTAGGGTACGTGCTACTTAACCAATTCCGACTATTGTGACC
This sequence comes from Rhysida immarginata, assembly GCA_023313115.1. Lineage (NCBI taxonomy): Eukaryota > Metazoa > Arthropoda > Chilopoda > Scolopendromorpha > Scolopendridae > Rhysida > Rhysida immarginata. The sequence goes on from JAHWFO010020357.1 coordinate 1,089,345, forward strand.
TTTGTCCCTAATTGTAATGCAATACCACTCAAAAATTCAAAGTCAAAGGACCGATTAAGGCCTGGTTTCCACATCACCGGAATCACGCCAGAACGAAACCCTAACGGAAACTTTTTATGACGTCACTTTCTTTCCATTCCGTTTTTGATTACCAGAATTTCGATGGAGCTGTGTTGAAGAAAAATTTCCATTCCGTTTCGCCACAGAACAGAAAACCAATCAGAAGGCAGCATCGCCATGACGTCATCGCGTCGGCTTCGCTGCTGTCGGTCTGGCGCTTTGCCGCCATTACTGTCTCTATCGAATTGAGTCTGCATTCTCTCCATCTCCCTTGGCGAACTTCGAAGAATATGGACAAAAATGAAAAGAATATTGAAAAGAAGCTGCTTAGCATTCATCTAGATGAGTTTCCAGGGAAAAAAAAAAATTGACGGAGGCTCTGGTGACTGCCAAAGCCGCGGGTTTTTAAGGCGTAGAACTACTACTGTATGTAATTATTGGTTACCGTTAGTGTGTATTTTTTGGAGAAAAAAATAACAAATTAAAAAAATTTAGTATATAAAGTAAACTAAATTAAACTAAATTAAAGGCCAACATGTTTGAACAAAACTTCAAAGTTCATTTCTTAAAATAATTTATCTGCTTAAATTAATATATATTTTATTATTTTACAACATATTTTTAATAGAAAACTGGAAGCGAACCCACCCGTTTGTATAATCGGGAAATAACCCATTGTTAGATAACTCATTGTTAGATTTTTTCTTTGTTGTGAAACGTTCACCGCCGCTGATTTTATATAAATGATGATGTACTGATTTCGCCGGCAGATGACAGGATTTCATGATATTATCTTAAAACGCTCGTGTTTCCATGTTTTTATAGCTAATGCACAGGCCTTCTTTATATTAAATGCACAGGCCTTTTCTCGTAGGCCATGGTTAGCTCACAGCCTACTATACATGGTTATCTATGGTTTTCTCCAATTAGTTCCAATACACGCCGCACACGTATATGCTGCAGCAGCGCCACTCCGTTATTACGATGGCGAGCATAAAATTCACTTAACTTTAACTTGCTGTAACTTTTGACCCAGTGGCTCATTTGGTGAAATTTTGGCTTATTATTCAAGACTCAACCTTCCTCTTTCCAACGAGATAATGACCATAGTTGTAGGATATAGTGATAGAAAGATATAGACTGAGATATGTACATCACTTTTTGAACAAAAAATCGCGTCTGAATTTTTCCTCGGCTGCACCCCTGATAGACGTAGTTCTACGTCAAAAACTTCATAAAAGCTTATCACCAATGTGATTTCTTTATAAATACCTGAATTTTGATATTAAATTTAAGTGTATTGTTGTAGCACAGCCGTATATTGCAGGCGTCATATTTTGCAGGTATGGGTTCGAATCCCGCCCTCTAAAGTTTTTTTCTTCTTTTTTCTTCCTGAATTCATTTTAATATGTACGGAAGTCGTAATTCATTTTGTATTCATAATCTCAATTTTCCAATTTACTACTATTATTGTACCATCAAATGAAAAGTTGTTACAATTTATATTTATTTTATTTTATTAAAGGCTACAAAAAAGAAGTCATAATTCGCATGCCATTATAGTCATTATAGTTTGGCAGTAGATAATATTCGTTCCTAATAAAAATTGTGCATGGTGAAAGCAGTATTTATGTTTTGTCTGATTATAAGAAAAATATAATCCCTAAAGTTTAAAAAAATTATAAAACTAATTAAATGTGGATAAATAAACTCCCTTTAAATGCTCATTTATCACTTTGGATTATATTTTATCAAAATGGTTTTTTATTAAGAGCCTGTCGGATTTCAAAGCCAAACACCTCGAAATTCAGAAGAGATAGCTCTTAGCAAAGGCTGCGGTTTGTTGGTCGTCTATTTTATATTTGGAGTTGCAGGGATACCAGTAGAACAGTAAATTGACGGCAAATGGTGATTGGGTTCTAATTTTCCGACGTACTTTTCTGTTAATGTGGAACAGCTCACGCCACCAGAATGGAAACGGATCATTCTTACCGGAAATTTTCCGTTTTGATTTTCTGATTCCGGTTTCTGGTGATGTGGAAACCACGCTTAACAGCCAACTCAACACTAATCCATCAATAGGCTCAATCAAAAACAAAGGTCGGGTTCTTTAAAGAAGTGGCAGGCTGTGCCTTATTTATTCCAATAAGATAGGCAAGGATTGGAATCAAATAAATATCTTTTTATTTAAGGTTAAAAGGGTACCAGTGAGATACAAAAAAAATAAAAATAAAATGAGCCTTAAATCTAAAGAAAAGAAAGATGATAGTACTTAACGTTAAAGAAGAAAATTAATCCTAAATCCCCATTACTTACAACTACGATATCATGCGAAAGTATCAATAAATGTAAATGTGATAATTATTCAATAAGAAAGTTCAAACTCTTTCAGTCACTCTGAGGATAGAGATAACACCACTAAAGACTCAATTCTGATAAAGCTTACTCAAACTGTCTTTCATCACACTTTTGTTATGACTACTCATAAATCTTAATTATCAAAATGTTCCACTCTACTTACAGTTACGTAGTATTAAACGTCTGCAGATCTGTAATCACACATAATCCAGCTTTGGGCACTATACACTTTTTATTTTAACAGCCGTTACCATATTTCACTAAACACATTGAAGCACAAAACACACTTTAAAATGATCCGGATCGATTAGTGAGTGAGTCCACTGGGGGTCTCAAAATGTTCCCACTAAGTTCAACAGAAGATTTCAAAGATGCGAAGTTGTCTTCCTTCCATAACTATGGGCTCTTGACCGCGCTGATTTCTTGCAATAGCTTTCTCTCTTACATCACTAGGCTCTGAAGAATGTTGAGGTTCCAATTTCCAATTTTCAATGATTACTCCACTATATGCTGATTACTCTTAATTTCAATTCTATGGAAATGTTTCACAATGCAGTGGGCTTGGGCGGAATGTGCAGAGTGTCGAGCTCTACCTGGCTAGGTTTCCCAGGTCAACTTCAACACTTGACACCCCCCATTCAAATTTCCATATTGCTATACTTTTGATGAGTCTGCTCATTCAAAAATTTAGAAGGAGAAGCTAATAGATTTAGTAACTCACAGCAGCTGTTTACATCGAGTTAGCCCCCCTTCAAATTTCCATCATGCCATCAAAAATTCCCCAACTAAGAGCAGAGAGCGCTCAACCTCCCTCTTTCAGACGCCTTAGCAGAACTTATAACTTTAGTTTTCTCAACGCTCGTTTTTATACGAAAAGCACATCCGGTCTCCCATCCCTCTTCTCATTTTATCCAAGATCCAACTAAAATAACCAAGAAATTCATAATAATCTTAAATCCTTTAATTAATCCATGATACAAATTTTCCTTTAATTAATTTAATACTTCATTTCACCAATGAATTCAAAGACTAACTGGAGTTCAATTCAAATAAATCTCAAAAGACAGTCTCTTCCTGTCACAACACCTCCCCTCCTACTGCTTTACAATTATGTGATCTCGATTTAGATCCAACATTAGAATTATCAATTCTATCAACCCTATAAATTCTCATCCTAAAAACACCTATACAATTGTATTCCCACTGTATAACTGAATAATGGATTATTTTACACAACACGTGATAACTCCACTATCATTATTTAGTCATTATATTCACTCATGACACGTTGTTACGAGTTGTTTGATATATTACATGCCATATCTTAGCATTAAAAGTTCAAGCAGTACCTAATGGTACCATATGGTGCGATTAAGGCACGTGCTACTAAACCAATTCCCACTATCATTATTTACTCGTTATACAGTCCATCCCAAAAGTTTAGAGACATAAATGTTTAGCTGATTACGTCACTATGACGTCAATGATGTCATGGAAAGTTTTTGGGTTTTGAATGAAACAATGTGCAAATTGATAATACACAAACAAGATAAAAATTTTACTTTTCAGAAAAGCATTGAAAATGTTTATGATAAACCATTGAAAATGCTGTGTCCTAAAAGTTTATAGAACAACATGATTTTATGCAATATGTAAATATTTAGTCATGATGCAAGGTTTGGGGTGTTTAAATATACTGTGAAATGGCTCAAGAGCAACTTTTTACTCATCAACGAAATGCCTAGAGCTTCCCAGCTAACAGCCTATGAGGTTGCCAGAATATTCAGCTTAAAATCGCAGGGTGAATCTACTCATGACATTTCCAATGCGTTAAGCTGTTCTAAAAGTATTATTTACCGAGTTCTAGCTCATAGAGAGCCACACCAACCAAAACATCGTTCAGGAAGACAACGTGGACAAGCTCTCGTGATGATAGACAGATACTGAGAATGGCTTCCTCCCAGAAAATGTCCATACGTAACATCACTGTTAGTTCACATTTGCATATATCAAAGAATACGCTTCACAGACATATTAAAGAAGCTGGTTATCTTACTCACAAGAAAATGAGACGTAAATCGCCATTCACAAAGCTTCACCAAAAGAAGAGTTCGCAGTGGGCTCGTCAGCACATATCATATGGTGATAAATGGCTGAGTGTGCTGTTCAGTGATGAAAAGAAATGTAATCTGGATGGTCCTGATGGATTTGCAAGCTACTGGCATGATTTAAGGAAAGAGTCCCGAACATTTTTTAGCAGATCGGTGATGACATGGGCGGCCTTTTCATATAATCGTCAAGCGTCGTTAGCATTTTTAGATGGACGACAATACTCAGAAAAGTATATAGAGACACTACAAAATCATTTGATTCCGTTCAGTGAAATTTTGGGAGGAAAGAATTGGATTTTTCAGCACGATAATGCATCCATCCAATGCTACAAAATACTATCTCAACAGAAAAAATGTATCTGTTCTTGACTGGCCACTGATGAGTCCTCATCTGAATCCCATTGAGAATATGTGGGGCATTTTATCTCGGGAAGTTTATGGCAAAGGACGTCAATATTCGTCTATCAATGAACTCAAGACATTAATCGTGTATGTTTGGTACAATTTAGATCCTAAAACATTAAAACTTTGATTCTTTCTACAATACTCATTTCCAAAAAAGTTGGGACAGTGCAAAATATATAGAAAAAACAAAAAGGGATGATGTAACAAAACTTTCTCGCGAATACAAAATAGCAGATACGTTTATGAAATGACATAAATATACTGTGTGCACCAAAACATTTTGTATCGTGGCCGGGACGTTCATTTTGAATGGGGGTGTTGCAACACGTTCCAAAATAGTAGGGACATACGTTGTAGAAAGCGCCGTTAGTAGTGGAACCTTCCGAATTGTTCGGGAATAATCTAGAATGATGACGTCGTACTACATTCCGTATAAATAACAGTTGCCATCCGTCGTTCAGGTAACTTATTTGGAACGATGGGTCGAGGCAAGCCAGTTAGCGAAGATCTTCGTGTTCGAATCATTCAAGAATTCACAAACAACGTTTCTCAGCGTGCAATAGCCAGAAGATTTAACCTGTTATCATCTACAGTACATAATATTATCAAGCGCTACCGAGATAGTGGTGAAATCACAGTTCGGAAAGGCCAAGGTAGAAAACCTATTCTGAATGCTCGAGCTCTTCGGATCCTCCGACGTCACTGCGTCACGCATAGGAATGCTGCGATTACGGACATAGCCACGTGGGCCCGCGATTTCTTCGGGAAATCATTATCGTTGAATACTGTACGTCGGTGCATCCACAAATGCAAACTTAAGTTATACTGTGCACAACGGAAGCGATACATCAACAAACGACAGCAACGCCGCCGTCTGATATGGGCTCGAGCTCATCGCAATTGTTCCCAAGCACGCTGGAAGAACATATTGTGGTCCGATAAATCAACCTTTACGATTGTTTACGGAAATAATGGACGCCGTACACTCCGGACCAAAGACGAAAAGGATATTCCCGCGTGCTACAGGCGTTCGGTACAGAAACCTCCGTCTGTCATGGTCTGGGGCTGTATTAGTGGCCATGGAATGGGAGACTTGCACATCTGCAATGGCACCGTCAATGCTGAAGCGTATATACAGATCCTGGAACAAGCTATGGTGCCATCTAAGAGGCGCCTGTTTGGACGACGTCAGTGTATATTTCAACAAGACAACGCCGGACCGCATGCAGCGCGCATAACTTCTGCATGGCTACGTCGGCAGCGCATTCGTATGTTGGATTGGCCCCCTTGCAGCCCAGATCTGTCGCCTATAGAAAACGTTTAGCGTATTATTAAAAGAAAACTACGACAGCGACGACCCCGGACAGTTGAACAGCTGAAAACTTATATCCAACAGGAATGGGACAGAATTCCGGTTACGGTATTAGAAAGATTGGTGTCATCGATGCCCAGAAGATTACAGTGTGTCATCAAGAGGAGAGGTGACACCACACAGTGGTAAACGCCGTGCTGTCCCAACTTTTTTGGGAGTGTGTTGCACGTGCCAAACAGGAAAACCACCTGTATCTTTCTTTAAGCATATAAGATATGTGATCCCATGCCTAATTTATCGTTTATGTATTGTAATGCATTGAAATAAACGGCAATACAATAATCCAAACAAATGTGTTGGAGTTCTTCTTATATGTTGTACTGTCCCAACTTTTTTGGAAATGAGTATTTTATATATGATGTCATACGAAACAACGGAAAATCGATATGCTTTTGAGAACCAAGTGTTTTCTTGTAAATTTGAGATTTCCATGCATTCTATATATTTCTGGGACAGTGCTCTTTTCGTTTATTTGCTACAACAATACGCTAATGTAAGTTTATTGTCATTTCCGTTTTGTTAAATACAAGTTGTATGTGTTTATTAATAAACCTATTTGAACTCAGTCGTATTTCTTTTTGTTCCTTTGATACATGCATTATATTGATGTCTATAAACTTTTGGGACGGACTGTATTCACTCATGACACGTTGTTACGAATTGTTTGATATATTACATGCCATATTTTAGCATTAAAAGTTCCAATTTCGACATCATTATTTACTCGTTATATTCACTCATGACACATGGTTACAATTGTTTGATATATTACATGCCATATCTTAGCATTGAAAGTTCCAAATGTACATTAGGGCACGTGCTACTAAACCAAATCCCACAATATAAGATTCTGACCACAACAAAAATACGAAAGGAAAACTACGACCTTATCCTGTAAGCGCTTTTCGAGGGCGTAGATCTCATCATTCAGCAGATAAAACAGAGTAACCAGGAGAAAACCCGAAGTTACTGGTATTCCTCGGTAAAAGTAAAGCTCTAGATTAGGAAAGTACGGCAAACTTTTCCGCGCCGCCCGCAGCTGCTGATTGGTAGAACGGCTGTCACGTGAGTTTGTCAACCATTGTTGGCCCAAACGTAGCGATAGATACCATTGAAATGCATGTGGAAGATGCAATTTAGATTAAATTTTTAATAAAATATTCGTTGACTGATCCTGAATTGTATTCCGAATACACAAAATTTCAGGATCCTTCAATCTATGCTCCTTGGAAGTTAATAAATTCGTTAAAATATCCGAAGAAGTAATAAGTAGTAAGTACGTTTCTATTATAACTTTACCGAATGTTATAGAAATATTGCATTATGCAATTCTCAGACGATCAGAAAATATAATTTTTTGTTGAATATAGTTCTTTTTAAGAAAATACAATTCAATATAACAAGGTTAAAGTGTCTGTGAAATGTGGAGGCAAAACTTGAAATAAAACGTCCATGTTATTTTCATCTTATTTTAGCAAAGTTAATTATCACTCATCATTAAACTTGAATATAACGTATGAAATTGAATAACGAAAATTTGCTATTTGGGTGAAAAAAATATAGAAAATTTTAGCTATAAGATTTTGGTAGATTTTTTACGTCAATATTATAAACCTCTATAAATGAAAAAAAATTCCAAATACATTGCATGTGTAGATATTTTGTTGTAATTTTTTTTGTAATCAATCGTATAGTTTTTCCAAATTATAATTTTTAAAATTTTCTATCAAAATAAAATTATCAAAGCAATTTTTATATTTAAATCAAAAACTTAAATTTAATAGTTCCTATTTTATTAAATTATATTTGATATTTTTTATAATTATAATTATAGTGTTTTTTAATAATTTAATAATTTTTATAATTTAATAATGTTAAAATTGGTAAAGTGAAATTTTTGATATAAATATAAAAATTAATTTGATAAAAGTTTATTAAGTTATATTTTAATAAAAATTTATAAAATTATATTTTGATAAATAAAATCACAAAAACTACACACAATGCTTTTTAAAATTTATTAATTACTTATAAATCGCTTATTAAGGATGAATGAACAAAGTGAAAATGACCTAAAAACTTAATCTGGTTATCGTTTTAGTGCCTCAACGTTATCATTATTTATATTATAATTGTGCCTCAAAAAATTATAATTGAAAACAAAATTTAAAGAAAAATCAATAGTTACAGAATTTACTGATTGTCAGTTATATTTCCAGACGATAATAATAAGAAAATTTGCGAAAAGGATGCATTTAAGCCGAATTTTAGAGGAAGCGTAACTCACTTTATAGGCCAACTGGGCCAACAATGGCGGATTTGGTAGCAGACGACGAAGTTTGCCGTACTTTCCTATACTTCGTCCAACAAGATAAAAACAGGGTGTGTTTCCGGTCTGATATCGACTACTCACTCATCCGCAATGCTTTGTGGGATCTCTCCTTCAGCGGCTACACAAGTCACTTTGTAATGGCGACGCCCGTGCAACAACTCTTCAGCCAAACAAGGAAAAACTATTCACAGCCAGGCTAGGGAGATTTGTGTGGAACGTATTTTGCTACTTTAAAGGAAAATAGTGCTTTAAAAGCTCATCTGCTTTGATAGAAGAAACTTCCAAGGCAACGCAAGTTTCTTTCTCTTGCGTTCGAACAATTGTTCAAGAAGGAAACGAAGCGTCTTCATGCGAAGCTACCACCCCCTCTCCTCGCTTTTCGACTCCTGGAAAGAAAAGGCCCAGGGAATCTCGAACAACGATATATATATAAAATTGAGTTAACAATATTTTTAATTATAATTAAAGCAAAGCAACTGAATAATATTAAAGCTTCTGCTGCAACATTATAAAGCGCTTCTTCAATGAGACATGAGACAGAAGTGATTAAGCGCATGAGGCCCCCTTTCTCTGATTGGGGCCCTTTCTCTGATATCCCCTTTCTCTACTTCCTGTGACACACCCTGTTTTTCTCTTGTTGGATGAACTATAATCTAGAGCTTTAGGTAAAAGTCGTTTTTAACGCCATCTATAGTGTGTCCTTGACAATAGCCCAACTGAATCAGACCTGTGCACAGACCAGGGGATAGAAAGACCATGATACTATCAAATTACAATAAAAGTTTTAAATTTCACGACATGTTTGTTTTTGAGGGGCCCACTTCAGGAATTCTTACCCAAATGCTTTTCTAAATCTTCCACTAATTTTTGACTTATCTGGGTGGGCCATGTTCATACATAACCCCTGCTAGAGATGAAGTTAGCATACTTCAACCCTAGCAGTTTTTCAAAAAATTAAGACAATTCCGATACAATGGTAATAATTAGCTACAATATCACTGAAATGCATACTTGAAATGTTGAAATGTACGATGTATTTTGTTTAACGTAAGTTATATAAAAATGAATGCATATCTGAAATGGTTTGATCAGTCAACCTCTTTTCGAGAGTCAGCAGCACTCTATCTGGCCTACCTTAAACAAATTAACATTAGAAAATACTCAAAAATACTGCTATTCATCGAAAGCGATTAATTTAAATATTTAAAGGAATTTTATATAACATCTAAATAAATATTAGAAATTATAAGACATAAACAAGAACTTTTTTAACAAAAATGAACCGACTTCATGGGTCAAAAGCCTTTCCAGAAAAATATTCAGTTGAATAGCGAAAACCCCATCCAAATAGGATCAGTAGTTTTTGAGAAAATCGCGAACATACATACATGCATACAAGATACTACGGGTCAAACACAGAACCTCCTTTTGTTTGAAGTCGGTTAAAAAGGGAAGCAACAAGCTAAATTAACAAACTTAAAAAAAGGAAAATTAATTCTCAGACATGACTTATTATCATACTTCCTTAATATCATATTACACGAATTTCCCTTCTTTTTTTTTTTTGTTAATCGATCATTTCACTCAGGGTTTGACTATACACTTTGCACAAAACTTAATGAAAAAGAAAAAATTACTTTCAAGTAGATAAGCAAATGTATTCAATTATCAAGTGACCACTCAAAACCTTTGTCGTGTTTTGTTATTTAAGAACTTTTCAAAAATTGGAGAAAAAACAAACATGTTCAGCTTGGTCAAAGTTATAAACTTAGTCTATAAAACAAACTGTTTCCACACATTTAATACTTCATGGAGCTTCCATTATTTTTAGTAACTTCAAATATTTTGTTTAGCATTGATTCAAGAAGGATGTGAAGGTATTGACTTGTAGTACTTTCCCATCCATAATTGCAATTTTCAGTTCGTTAACAGTTTGAAACTGTCTGTGATCTTTGTAAACCTGGTACGTAAGCTGTCATCAAACATTTTTAATTGGATTAAGGTGGACAGGCTAACGCATTAATATGATTTTCACGAAACATAGCACGTGTCGCAGGGAACATTATTTTGTTGGAAAACCAATATTTTCCTTCAAGAATCTCAGCATAAGCTCCAAGTTGTTCTAGAAGCCTTTTATATGCCGGAATTCATCCGACCATCAACCATTACCAGATCACTTTTACTCATAGAGGAAAACAAATAACCATTACTAAATCATAACTCATTTGAACCTTCTTTTCTTTTTCGTAGATCATGCCAATAGGCATCTCATCTATCAAGAACGTCTAGATTAGAACCCTTCTATACCATTCGTGAGTCCAGCCATCTTTTCTTTTTTATGAAGTTGTTTCGAAAGTAGTTTCTTTGTCGTTCTTTCATGAGAGATGACTGGACATCTCTGTAGTACGCGAGAAATGGTTCGTCGACAAAAATTCAGGGCAAGAACATCAACAATACAGACAGCAGTAAGCTTTCTTTCAGTCGCAAGTTGATCGGAGTTCAGGATTAAGTCCCTTCCCGATCGCTTTTCACTTTGCCGCCAAGCCCTCTTGTTAGCACACCCCTGATTTGTGTGATGAGTCATTATTTTTACTCTGACTCCCTATTTTTACTGTTATTCTAATTTTTTCTGATTGGTCGTCCTCCTGTATAAATTCTACTTTCGGCTCACGCGCTGTATTCCGCTGAGTGATGCTTACAAGGTAGCCCAAATGTGCATACGGCTTAATAACTGCTGTGGACAAGAGGTTGGTTTTCTCCTTTGATAACACCTCTGAAAGCACACACATCTATTTATGTGAGCTGCAAATTGTCTCTGGGACACTATAGAACTGTGCAGCATCCAAATTTTATGATTTACTTACTATAGTATAGTTCAGTTCTTCGTTGCATTTTGAAACAAATAAGTTTCAAAAGATAGCCACAGTGTCAAATAAGTTATTCCAAAGTGGCTTAAATTCATTCATATGAAGTGGTCAGAATTTATTCAACGACAAGTTGAAATAGTCATTTGATAGCTGAAGACGTTTGCCTGTCAAGTTTGTAAAGTAATTTTTTTTCTTTTTCATTAAAGTTTTGTGTAAAATATATGTGAGTTTATAATTTGTTCAAGAATGTACATAGACGGTGCTAACAATAATTCTGTAATTAAATGAAAAATTTGAAGAATGCTTATTGTCATATTCAACTTCATCTACTTCCCAAAAAAAACAAGAACAAAAAATGAAATTATTATACGTTGAAGAACCTAACTCAATTTAACATTCTTTAATCTTCAACACATTTAATTAACTTAATTACAAACAATCATTATTTTAATAACTTACTCCAATTCTATCGTGAAGAAGTAAGGGAATGGGAGGCATAAACTTAAATAATAAATTGCAACTTGCACCAAAATAATCTATCTCTTGAAAGCAAACCAGCTTGATGATATTTCTTAATTTAGGATAAATAATAATTATAATCTATTGATATAAGCACATTTACTTTAAATATTGTTAACATAGGGACGCACCTTAAACCTAAGCAACAGACAGCAAGTAATTTGCCTGCCACCTAAAAAAAACTTTTAAGTTAGCACCGCAACTACACCATTCAAGAATAGTTATTTATATTTAAAGTTAGCACTGAAATTGCACCATTCATAAACATTTAATTGGGCACAGACATACACACATTTGATAGCTTGCAAATATGGCCTGGCGACTATTGCACTACGCCGACACAATTAATGATAGACAAGGGGCCAATTTAATTTGAGCGCAAAACTCTCCTTACACTTTTAAGTAATGTCAGAGAAAATCTTTAAGCAAGTTATAGCTTAAGCGGTTTCGCCCCAATGCGTAACTCCACACAATGTCAAATTTATATGACTGAAACGTAAACGGCTTCGTTTAAAGCAATTAGCAAACGTGAAGCTTGCACGGAGAACAAGTGAATGGTATCTCTTAAATGGGATATGAAGTCCAATTACTTCTTATCTTGGACGTGGATATTAAACTTAAAAATCCCGGAGCGCAAAAGCTCACCTGAATGCATTAGATATTCCACGATGCGTAAGCTCCAACAGATATTCCCACGACGGCTCTACAACGCCTACGTCATCCTCGAAATATCCGCTCGCTCTCAACGAAAATAATCCATAGCACGTTGAACTCACGTAAGAAGACTGCCCCAAGTTCCATGTAGAATTATGCAGAAGCTCGCACGTCATTAATTCAAGAAATACTAGCTGCCATAGCGATGAACGAAATAAATTGCGTTGAATCACACAAAATGGCTAGCAGCTGCAGTCGAACTTTCACAGTCTGTAATTCCACTTTGATTCTTACACATTCGCCGCTTTTCATTTCTATTCAGAACTTCTTGTTCTTTACATTTAATTTTTACAGTTCCCTATGGAGTTACTGCTCTCTCAGGTTCCTCGGACTCATCTGACCTGTCTACTTCCTCTTTCTTTTCCACGGACTTCCCGGCTAAGCCATTTTCTCTTTCCGGGTAAGAGAAAGTTCTCTCGACGGGGTTGCTTTCTGGCGGCTTCCTGCCTGCCGCTTATGTTCGGCTCCGATTTCTCGAGCGTTAATTCCTGATGTCACGGCCGTTCTCGTAGAATAAAAGTACCGTATAGACGCGCTTTGACCGGCATGCCGTATATTATCGAGGATGACCAGGGGGCCGTAAAACCCCGTTTTATACGGCATGCCGGAAAATTCGAGACAGAAAATTGAGTCTCCCCCTCACTAGAAAGTGTTTTCTCATTTTCAGAATGTTCCTTCTGTTTGACTAAATTTGTAATATTTGTAAGCTGCATATCAACGCAGCTAATATTATATATACCCATAAACTTTTAATATAATCATCCTACGTTCGACCTAAACAAGAATAAACCTCGTAATTTAACGTTACTTTGCAACGCAACACTTTGTTTATAAACACAATGTAATTAATAATTATCGAAAAAATATTCACATTTTGCGGCCCTCTTCACTTTTTTCCGGCATGCCGGTTTAGGAACCAGAAAAAGGAGACAGGAAATTTGGTGAACCTCAGATTTTCCGGCATGCCGGTAAAAGCGCGTCTATACGGTACCTTGTTTTATGATGCTTCTGAAAGTACCACTCTATGAAAAAGTGACACCCTCCCGGGCCTTGATTGCAGCCTTGCCTGCTTTACGTCTGTGTGAAAATTACCCCCTATCGTACCTTTATGTTACTGCCTTTATCTTCGTAGTTCGGTTTAGCGATTACTCGTTCCGTGTGCTCTCGTAAAATGTCACTTCACTTCCTTTGGTGCTCTTTCTGTGAGGTTAAATTATAAACAGGTATAGCCTTTTCATGTTTATAATGTTGTCCCTTCGTTTTCTTCTTTATTTTTACATTATCCCGCTTAATAACCCTGCGTTGACAAGATGCATCTGACCCACGAGGCTTTTCAACCAGATTGGGTGTCTCCCAAGAAAATATTGGCATCCAAGGGATAACCTCATGATTTTGTTCCTTTTTGGCCTGCTTTTGAATTTTCTGAGAACCCTCTTTAGACGGAAGAACAATTATTGGCGCTATCATACAATCTTTATTGTCCTTAGCTCTACGACGCCTTTGTCTCTCATAATTCTTTTCGTTACCTTAGTAATTTCTTCCTTTATTTTCATTTCTGTTGTAGCTTCTTTCTACTAAATTCCGACTCCGTTTTGCCTTTGTCGACATGAAGCATCACTTTTCGTAGTATTGCTTTTCCAATTATTTCCATATCTGGAATAACTTTGTTCCAATATGTTCCTGCTAGTTCCCCGTGTTTGATAATTACCTCTCTGTTTTTGACGCTTTTTCCTATTAGCATTTTTATAAAACGTAGCTGTTGCAATTGATCTCGGATTAGGTGCTTGCGTACTGCGAACACTAGAATATTTATTCTCAATTATTGCAATAAGTCTATCGATTATACTGAATGCACGTTTAAGTTAAGCTACCAGCTCCAAAATAACCTCTTCATTCGTGGCACTATCACTGAATGCATTTGTCTGGCAAACAGCTTCTTGGCTGATGTTTGTTTCTTTATAATTAGACCCATTTTTCCCATCGTTACTTTTAGCACAACTTAACGTAACTTCTCCAGGGTCCATTTCATTATCGCCTCCATATGTTTCTTCTTAATACTCTGACTACCTAATGAAGCGCGATCATCGGAATTTAAAACACTATTTGGATCCTCGACATCTTGACTGAGTTTTTGCTGTCTTTGAACAAGGAGCGCCTTTGTTTTCCAATTCTTCACTATCATTATATTGAAAAGTTAAGTTTTCCGCATTTGTCTGCTTAGCCAAACTGTAAGCCACTTCTTTAGCATCCAATTTATTAATGTCAAAGTTTGTTCTTTCTTCATACTCGGAGAAAACTGTATAATACTTATTTTTAATACAGTCAGGAATGGGTTTAACTAGATGATCGCAGCTAGTTAATCGTCTAATAGGCATAAATTCTTCATGCAATTTGCACTCTAGTCTACTTAACATTACCAAACTTTCTAACTCCATATTAATTTCAGAGCTATTGGCTTCTACCACTACTTGATTTGGTAATATATTTAAATTATTACAAGCTTCGGACTATAGCAACTTAATTTCATTATCTATTCGCATTACCTCATTATTAAAGACGCTTTCTAGGATCAGTCCTTGGTCCCATAAATTTACTAATGAGCTTAATCTTGACCATACTTGGAGTCTGCATGTTGACGAATAAAGTCTTTACAAATTTTTACCGTACTATTTATGTCCATATTCAGTTCGCCCTCAACTGCATTTCGATCCCTTGTATTATTTGCTGACTCCATACGCACCATATTTACAGAGGCGGTTTCCAAACATTCATCCTTATTTTTAAGATCTGCATTGCTATATTCACTAGTAATGTAAACTTTTGACATGTGCTCATTTTTACTTACGCGGTTTTGTTTATATGAACTGTCCATTGCTTCATGTTGCATACACAGATTTGTCTCCCGATAGACCTCTTCTATGGGAACTTCCTCAAAGTCACTTAGATGAAGTGTAATATGGTATGGTAGAGTTACCATAAAATATTTAAAAATTAATTTAGAGTCCGTAATCTTACGAGCGGCCATAAAATCTTTAAATCTTTTGATGTGAGGCTCTATAGGCCCTCTAAAATACCTCACGTTTCCAAGTTCATACGCAACCTTGTTGGAGTATACTGCGGCCATTTTTTTCTAGTAATAAATGTATCCCCTTACTTCACAGCTAATACATAAGGGGACTAAAATTAACACACAGTCCACTTGATCCTGAGTGCAAGACTTCAAATCACTTGGATGGCACACAAAAATTCTACACAATTCGAAGCACTCTCTAATTTTTTCTTTTAGTTTGCTGGGCGTGAGGCCAAATCGTTGCACGCTTCTGCAACCATGAATGTATCCCCTTACTTCTGAGACATGTGCAGTGGAAGTATGAATGCAGATTATGTGAAGAAGTAAGGGAATGGGAGGCAACTATCGACTTTTTGTCAAACCACTTGTTTATTGGCATAAACTTAAATAATAAATTGCAATGTGCACCAAAATAATCTATCACTTAAAAGCAAACCAGCTTGATGATATTTCTTCATTTAGGATAAATAATAATCTTTTGATATAAGCACATTTACTTTAAATATTGTTAACATACAGATGCACTTTAAACATAAGCAACAGACAGCAAGTAATTTGCCTGCCACCTAAAATACCTTTTGCTTAAAGTTAGCACCGCAACTACGCCAATCAAGAATAATTATTTATATTTAAAGTTAGCACTGAAATTGCACCATTCATAAACATTTAATTGGGCACAGACATACACACATTTGATAACTTGAAAATATGGCCTGGCAACTATTGCACTATGCCGACACACTTAATGACAGATAAGGGGCCGGTTTAAGTTTGAGTGCAAAAGCTCTTCTTACACTTTTAAATAATGTCAGAGAAAATCTTTAAGCAAGTTATAGCTTAAGCGATTTCGCCCCAACGGGTAACTCCACACAATGCCAAATTTATATGACTGAAATGTAAACGCCTTCGTTTAAAGAAATTAGCAGACGTGAAGCTTGCATGGAGAACGACTGAATACTATCTCTTGAATGGGATATGAACTCCAACTACTTCTTATCTTGGACGTGGATATTAAGCTTAAAAATCCTGGAGCGCAAAAGCTCACCTGAATGCATTAGATATTCCACGATGCGTACGCTCCAACAGATATTCCCACGACGGCTCTACAACGCCTACGTCCTCCTCGAAATATCCGCTCGCTCCCAACGGAAATATTCCAAATTCCATGTAGAATTACGCGGAAGCTCGCACGTCATTAATTCAAAAAATACTAGCTGCCGTAGCGACGAACAAAATAAATTGCTTTGAATCACACTATGGCTAGCAGCTGCAGTCGAACTTTCACACTCTGTAATCCACTTTCGCCGCTTTTCTTTTCTATTCAGAACTTCTTGTACTTTACATTTAATTTTCACAGTTCCCTTTGGAGTTACCGCTCTCTCAGGTTCCTCGGAATCATCTGCTCTGTCTACTTCCTCTTTCTTTTCCAAGAACTTCCCGGCTATTTTCTCCGCGTAAAGAGAAAGCTCTCTCGATGGGGTTGCTTTGTGGCGGCTTCCCCGTCTGCCGCTTATGTTCGGCTCCAATTTCTCGAGCGTTAATTCTTGATGTCACGGCCGCTCTCGTAGAATAGAAGTACCTTGTTTTATGATCCTTCTGAACGGACCGTGACACCTATGTTAAAACTATTTTTAAATTCATTTAAACTTATTAAAATACAGGGTGACCCCAAAAAACGGGAACTTTTTAACAATCCAATAAAACCAAGAGTGATGGAAGAAAAACATTTTATTCATAGTAATTTAAACCTGTATAACTTGCCATTTACGAAAAAGTAATGGAATTTATCATTTTTTATGGCCAACTCCTGTACGAATGCTTTCTTGAAATCTGCTGTTGAGATTCCTCACTGATCCCTGCAACATCTCAGCTGGGATACTGTGAATCTCTCCTGAATTCTCTGTTTTAACTCATCCAGAGTTTTTGGTCAAGTCGAGTGCAATTTACTCTTGAGCTAGCCCCACAAGAAAAAATCACAAACGGACAAGCCTGGCGATCTAGGGGGCCGGGGAACTTTACCGAATCTTGAGAACACACAGTTAAAAACATTTTTAAGACTAACGCACGCTGTTGCCCGTTCTACTGACCCATGGTTAGAACAAGCATATCTTTCACGGCTTGTGCAGGGCGGAAGATCGGTAATGATTTGGCCTGCTTTCACCGAGCGAGAGAAGTCCCAGGTGGCATTTGTTTTTCCATGATCGAAGGCAACCGACTACCAGGACATCCTGGGCAACTTCCTCCTTTTTCTTCGAAATCAATTAAATTACCGGAATTCATTTTTCAGCAGGACAATGCACCAATACGCAAAGCAGCATCAACTTTGGAATGGTTAAAATCACCCGATTGGCCTGTCTGCAGTGCCGACCTTAATCAGATTGAAAATTTATTGGGTTATCTGGTTCGAGTTGTTTATGCTCATGGAAAACAGTAAACAGCGTCTCCGATCCGAATAAAAGCTTTACAGTCCCCATGGGACCAAATAACTCCACAAAAATTCAAGCTCCTGTGAAATCCATGCCGAAGAGACTCATTGATGTTAGTGAGAGAACGTCTAACAAAATACTGATCCACAAAGTATTAATGATTCTCAAGGAAAATCCATCCTGGTATCAAACTTTTTTCTCGATCTTTATACAGCAAAATGTATCGTTTATTTTATTTTGCATTTTTAGTTTTTTTTTTTGGAAATAGATCAAGTTGAATGTGACAATAAACATATGTATCATTATAATTCATCAAGAATTTTGTAATTCAGTTTGCCTCTTTTTTGAAATGTGGTGGTCTCAAATTCTTTTCCATCTCTTTATCTAGAAAGAAACGTTACGTAACGCTAGACCTAATACCTCCTGTCCCTCTGTAACTCTGGATAAGGCTGTCGAAAACGCCCCCCCCCTTCAAGCGTTACGTAATTTATGGACGACCTTTTAGCCTGTATATGCCGCTACTATCGAGTATGTCGGAGTTTCTACTACTCTGAGTAGGAAATAGTGAGAGATTTCGCTTGATGGTATTATTAGTGGAGTAAGCGATGTTGCAATCCATTTTCTTCAGAGATCTTTGTTGTATTAAAGACATAGAAGAAGTAGAATTCTACTTCTTCCATGTTAAAGATCTCTGATTTTCTTAAATAACGTGCTTATTCTTTAGGCTTACTCTATTGAAGCAGATGATTTTGGTCCATGAGTTTTTCTCAGTCTGGTTGTGCTTTTTCAGGAGTTTATCATTCATATTTGGTTGGTAGTCATTTAGGAGGGTTATCTGCTTGATGGTGTTAGTTTCTTATCTTTTCTTTTAAAAGAAAGTCCGACAGACTCAATAACGGCTGCCATGTATTACAGGTAAGCTATAGAGAATGTCCGGTGTATTATTAGGACAAACAGGATGAAACTACAAATCAAGATACAAAGAACACATCAATTCTATAATATACTTGGATGAAAAATGAAGCTTTGCCGCACACATCCCCAACAATAGACATCAAAATAATCAAACATAATAAGTCAATAATAAAATCATTAAATAAATCCAATTTGGCATTTCTGAAAATATGAAAATCTTTAAAGCCAAAATATCAGATGTACAAACCTCATGAATGAACAGCTAAGAATGAGCAGTTATTTTTTGCCGCTAAGGATCGATATCTCACACTATCGAAACTAGATGTAATGTTTATAGGGCATTTTTGTTTCATTTGAACCATACAATGTTCCTAAACAATTATGCTGGATAAGTTTGGGTCACCCTGTATAACTAATTTATTAATATCAATAAAGCATTCGTTAATTTTATTGAATTAAATGTCTCAATAATATTTATTTTCACTTATGCCTTCTACCCATATGTTTCTACATCCACATTCCCAACCCCATTATGTCCTAACATAACACTCCTCCCCACCTTTACACATTCTAATTCTGAAACACATTAATGCCTCTCCAGCCCATTAAATTGCTCTCCTTTCCTTTTTTCACTCTTACGAGGTGCATTCAAGTTCTAAGGCCTCCGATTTTTTTTCTCCGGATTGGAAAGAGATAGAAACATGCGCATTGTTTTAAAATGAGGCCGCGTTCATTGTCAATACATCCCAGAGATGGCAGCACCGTATGGCAGATGGAATTTTACCGCCAGCGGCGAGAATGAGAACTGTTTTAGATACTTAAAATGGCGACGTTTTCCTTACTTGAACAGCGTGCAATCATTCGTTTTCTGAATTTGCGTGGTGTGAAACCAATTGAAATTCATCGACAGTTGAAGGAGACATGTGGTGATGGAGTTATGGATGTGTCGAAAGTGCGTTCTTGGGTGCGACAGTTTAATGAAGGCAGAACATCGTGTGACAACAAACCGAAACAACCTCGGGCTCGCACAAGCCGGTCTGACGACATGATCGAGAAAGTGGAGAGAATTGTTTTGGGGGATCGCCGAATGACTGTTGAACAGATCGCCTCCACAGTTGGCATTTGTGTGGGTTCTGTGCACACAATCCTGCATGACGACCTGAAAATGCGAAAAGTGTCATCCAGGTGGGTGCCACGAATGCTGACGGACGACCACAAGGCTGCCCGTGTGGCATGTTGCCAAGCAATGTTGATGAGCAACGACAGCATGAATGGGACTTTCTTTTCGTCGGTTGTGACAATGGATGAGACGTGGATACCATTTTTCAATCCAGAAACAAAGCGCCAGTCAGCTCAATGGAAGCACACAGATTCACCGCCACCAAAAAAATTTCGGGTAACTGCCAGTGCTGAAAAAATGATGGTGTCCATGTTCTGGGACAGCGAGGGCGTAATCCTTACCCATTGCGTTCCAAAGGGCACCACGGTAACAGGTGCATCCTACGAAAATGTTTTGAAGAATAAATTCCTTCCTGCACTGCAACAAAAACATCCGGGAAGGGCTGCGCGTGTGCTGTTTCACCAAGACAACGCACCCGCACATCGAGCTAATGTTACGCAACAGTTTCTTCGTGATAACAACTTTCAAGTGATTCCTCATGCTCCCTACTCACCTGATCTGGCTCCTAGTGACTTTTGGCTTTTTCCAACAATGAAAGACACTCTCCGTGGCCGCACATTCACCAGCCGTGCTGCTATTGCCTCAGCGATTTTCCAGTGGTCAAAACAGACTCCTAAAGAAGCCTTCGCCGCTGCCATGGAATCATGGCGTCAGCGTTGTGAAAAATGTGTACGTCTGCAGGGCGATTACGTCGAGAAGTAACGCCAGTTTCATCGATTTCGGGTGAGTAGTTAATTAGAAAAAAAATCGGAGGCCTTAGAACTTGAATGCACCTCGTACTTCCACATACACAATTCTCTGCTAACTTCCTAAATTACCAAAGCGTATTAGCAAGTAATTTTTCACTTCAATTCCTCGTTTATTCGCTTACTGTTCTCTACAATTTCCTCTTTTTTTGTTTTTGTTTTTCATATCATAGTATAAATGACTCAGTTATTCTCTAATGCCCATTTATTTATTTATGTATTTTTTAAAGTTTTTATTTTAAGTGAATATTTTCCAAATTCATTTTCTTCAATTACGTAAAAATCCATTATTTATAATAATTCAGTAACAACTGTATTAAAATGAATAATGTCAAAGTCTATAAAAGATCTTGAACAATGTAAGTTATGAAAATGTCATCTATTGATAAAAATTGTCTTTAAGTTGTTTACTTTTAAATTATATTTCTGCTATGGCTTTAAGAAAAAATTTGAGTTTTGTATTTTTTTTTTTATGATTAAATGCTTCAGACAATGCAACAATTTGTTGTATTTTAATGTACTAATCCTGAAAATAAATTGGCATTATCATTTTAAAGAAAACAACCGTTTAGTGTATGGCTTTATGCAATTAGAACGTACCTTATTTCCGAAGATTGTTTATACTAAAAAATTTCTTTTCATTATCTAGTTTTAGCATGTTCTTTACAGCGATATTAAATATACCTCACTAATAATAACGCTGCTGTCTCCATTCAAACCTCCCCCGCTGAAAAAAAATAAAGTTTCAGATCTCATATTAATATTATTCATTTCCCAAATTAATTTAAAAGTTTCACATTTCAAGTGCTTCATCAGAGAAAAACAATAATATTCTGCTATGTATCTAGCATACAATGAGAATGGTTTCTTTTATAGATCTGCTTCAGCCACATTGTTGATTTACTCTTCCCGCTTCATTTATGTTAAGAAGAGCTTCGTTCTCTTATCAGGAAGGCTCTTTCTAACCTTCATCCATTCCGGCATATATCCTGTCATTAATTGCAAAAAGTTTTTTGACATTTCTCTCCCCTTTGCCCCTATTTATTCTTCAACGTTTATGCTATTATCTTTCCCAATTTCATCTTCAATCTTTCATTTTTACCCACAGTAACAATTTTGAAAGTGCTTTCCATTCTGATAGGTTCCTTGATTGTTAACACACTTTTCTGATATTCCCCACTGTCACACGTGTTGTAAATAATTACATGTCCTTGAACCCTACTCCTTGAACTCGTCGCCTGCCACATCATATAGAAATACTCCCCCCCCCCCCCCTCGCTTCCCTCAAGTGTGAACTCTCATTTGTTCAACATCCTCCCTCAATAGTCCATCCTCCTCATAATGCTCATCTAGAAAATGTCCCATAGTCGAAACACGAGTAAGCATCCCGTATTAATATAATCATATCAGGGAAGAAATACGATTGTTCTTCCTCTTCCCTGCTCATATGTTCAATTTGACATAAATGCTATGTTGACGGGTGCTACGTTAACGGGAAGTTATAAGCTCATCGAAATTCATTTCAGATTTGTTTCATCTGGTTTACTAAACTTTATATACATGTATTAAAGATTTTAACTAATTATAGTAGAGATGAGTCTCTTTTATGTGCATAATCCACTCGTGAGAATAAATGAATACATCAAGCGAGGGAAGACGAAGAGCAATTAGAGCCTACTATATAATAAATGGGAATGAGATATCAACCACTGCCTACTTCATAATAAACTGCCTGTAGTGCTTTAATCATCACCTGTACGCAGCGCCAGTTTTAGTGGCGAGATAAAAAGCTACTATAAAAAAGGCGTTGTTATGGTAACTCGTTGTACAGAGTCGTTGTACGCATAGTAGACCGTGTGTTGATTGAGCTGTTTCTCACGAGGTGCCAGCAATAACGACCGACTCGATTTCGGCGATTTTTAAATAGAATGTAATTTAGCGATTAAAACATATTAATAAATTTTTGAAATAAAAAAGGATAACGTGAGTATGATTGCTTGGACTTGAAATAAAAGTAATCGTCATTAATAAATAAAATACAGGCGTCCACGAATGGGGACCGACAATGGCGCTTTAACTTTTGATGTTCCTCTAATTTTGTTTGAATACATTAACGATATAATGTTTCCAAGCATTTAATCTTCTGTTCTATATAATATTCTAATAAATATAGTAGCTGGAGCATGTAATAGAATGATGTCCAGGAACTGAGAAGTAAGGCTCCCTTTGCAGGTCATTCGACCTTAGGTGAGGTTCTTATTTGAAACGTGGC